>JBBPOR010000591.1:0-20323 GCA_038091555.1 Leccinum sublutescens | reverse complement strand
TCCCCAGGCGGATGAAATCGTTCCTGTCGGTTCCTTGGATGCATCTACTATCCACATTCCCGGCATCTATGTAGATCGCGTAGTTCCTTCGACCGAGCCCAAGCGTATCGAATATCTTACCCTGGCCGAAAGCGAATCAACAGCCAAGAGCGAATCGTTGACCCCCGAGAAAGCTACTGCTTTGGCCCAAAGACACAAGATCGCCAAGCGCGCTGCAAAGGAGATCAAGGATGGGTTCTACGTGAATCTCGGTATTGGCATGCCAACGCTCGTGCCCGAGCACTTGCCGGAAGGTGTGCACGTCTGGTTGCAAAGCGAGAATGGTATCCTTGGTATGGGCCCCTACCCCACAAAGGATCAAGTCGACCCGTAAGTGCGACTGTATTGTCGGCTTGTTAGTGCCCCGGTCGCTGATTACGACCCCAAGGGACCTCATCAATGCTGGCAAGGAAACTGTTACTCTCGTACCTGGTGCATCAATCTTTGGTGCGTATGTCGCCACGACGTGTCATCCCTGACTGACGCCATGGATAGATTCTAGCGAGTCATTCGCAATGATCCGTGGCGGCCACGTTAATGTTGCAATTCTGGGTGTAAGTCTGCCTGACGTTGCTTCCCGTTTGTACCCGCTCACAAATCCGTTTGCCGGACAGGCCATGCAAGTTTCTCAGGCTGGCGATATCGCCAATTTCATGATTCCTGGTAAACTTGTCAAAGGTTTGTATTGGGACCAATCTGCTCCGTGGTTATCTTCTCACAACTTGACTTTGCGCAGGTATCGGTGGGGCGATGGATCTAGTTTCTAACCCCGACAAGACCAAGGTGATCGTGGTGATGGAACACTGTGCCAAAGACGGAAGTCCAAAGATTCTCGAGAAGTGCAGCCTTCCCCTCACTGGAGCACGGACTGTGAGCCAGATCGTCACCGAACTCGCCGTCTTCAACGTAGACCGCAAGAATGGTATGTTGGAGCTTGCAGAGTTGCAAGAAGGTGCTACTTTGGAAGAGGTCAGAGCGAAAACCGGATGCAATTTCAAGGTATCGCCGGATCTGTAACCTATGTACATGATCCCCGAGTTATGTGCATAAAGGTGCTTTGAATACCACTGTAAAGCCGCGTCAATAAATGCATCCCATTACTCTACCGTGGCTACACCAAGGCAGTGCTATGCTGCTCAGCCAGTGATCCGGCGTGCTTCTTTTGCGGTCGATTTTATAGAATTTGGTTATATGGGTTCGGGAGACACGGGATACCGCTAGATCGCAAATATCAATCTTGCTTGTATGCTTTCGTAAATAAAAAGGGGCGTGATGTACGATCGCGTGCTTGCCCACTTTTCCAATCCGAATTCCTCCCGGGCCGTTGACGCTTTGAATGGCGCTCTGATGGAAGAAGAGCGCAAGTGGCTTGATGTCTCCTTCCTTTCTTCAATACTTATGTATGGGGGTCAGTCATACGAGTGCATCCTGCGATTGAACACGATTCATCAGAGTGTATGTATCAAGACTAAGGCTGTGAGTTCGCAAGTCATTGTGAGTGCTATGGACTCCCGCCTGTGCGGTCAACTCCTCCGATGATTTTAAGATGCACCCTCCGAATAATTGATTAGATCAAATTCATAACATACAGTGTTACCGGGAACATTCGCGATGATTCAAGCGAGGTCCGCAAACCCGACCTGTAAAGTACTGTAATCGAACACGCTGTATACACCCTGCAGGAAAGTCGCCCCAATGGTCCAAAATTCTAAGCCATATAGTTAGAACGAGTCCATCGAGCGCCGCAAAAGGGGGTTCGGGAAGTGAATCTCACCGATAGGCTCGAGTTCGGCAATAATGGTACTGAAACAATCAGAAGAACCTTCTGCGATTGGACGCATTCTGAGAACCTCGGGAGGCATTTTGAACGTCCTGCCACTGAAGGTGAAGCTCACGGTTGGGAAAGCGTCGCACGGTACTGCAGGCTGTCGATAAAAACCAGGTAGCGAACGCAATCGGAACTCACGGTAATAGAAACCAAAGCCTCCATGTTCCCTCAGGGTGCCGCCAAGGATTCTGTACAATTTTGAAACCCGGTCCCAATCTCCGAAGATGTAGCTTGAACCAGTGTCGAAAATAGCAGGTACATTTTTAAAGATCATATGATCATTTACACGAACATCGTCCATGGTCACCTGCCAGAATCCCTACATAAGGCCAATGTCAGCAACATCCACTCCCATCTACCATTTTGACTCACAGGTTCTGTTACGCGTGCATATGTGATGTCACCATTGTACAGCATACTGTTTACTCCGCCGACATATATCTCGCCCCCCGTCGAAGAGAGTTTCAATGAGAATGTCGGATTCATTAGCTTGTTTTGTCCGACAAGCGATTCAAACAGCGGAAGAACACCAAGGTCCGAGACGGAAGGGAAGGCCAATCCCAGTAAACCGTCTGCAGGGAAGTTTCCATATATATCTGACTTAGAAGTGTATGATGTTGCAGAACCAAAAGTCTGAAGGTCTGCCTAGCTCGGCGTCAGAATCCAATGGTCATGCTTTATAATAAGCAATATAAAACATACAGTGAATCCAACGACGGTTACATTATCGGTATATCGATTACCTTTGATCTTGCATCCATCTGAATAGCTGAGCCGAAATGACTTCCCTTTTTTAGCGGATTTGGATGAACCGGGATTCCAGAGATCACGATCTCCAGAAATCCCACGACAGCCGGTCTGCAACACCCACATATCGCTGCGTTGACTTGAACAAAAACAGTTGTATGAACTAAGATAAAGTACTGACGCTGCACCAGTGTCGATTTGGACTGTGATGTAGATCAGGGTAAACACATACACATATTAGAATGATACAAGGAGAATTTACCCTTCAAGGCCTGGGGTGGAGTGCCAATGGAAATTTCGGCACTCCACATAAGACGTGGATAACTTGTCAGCGGGAGAGCGCCACGCCTTCTAAGTCCGGACTCGCTCCGTCTCACAGCGAAAGGATGCATTGTCCCCGTGTTCATTTCGTAATTGTCTAGGCCATTAAGGATTTTCCTAATAAATAAAAAAAGCCTGAGCAGACCGGATGTAAAGGTTCATTCCACGTACTCCCTGACTGATATACCATGAGCACTGATTGCGTCGAGGTCAGTGATATTGTTGGAGTCCTGAGAGTGTCTGGCGAGCGGTATGGCCATTCCACCTGCCTTCCAGTTTGGTATAGGTGTCGCGATGACCAGAGCAACCAGTCTGCTAGTGACTGCAAATATGGTTATCGTAAGGAATCGCATTGTAGAGGAGTGGCAAGGACCGGCTTAATGATGGAAAGCCAATATTAACAATATCCGCGGCCGCATCAGGGATACTACAGATCAGATCAGATGATTCATAAATCAAACTGATCGAAACGGGGAACAAAAAACGAAACTTGTTTGAAGACTCGGGAAATGCCGACGCTATCGGCCTAAACCTTGCTTGCGGAAGGAGCACAATGATGAGAAGTGTCCGGTCGTTAGCAGCATATGTACAACAGAATCCAGCAGTAGTACCTGCCAGTACGCTTAACCCACCCTCCTCCGAAATGATCAGTGCTGGATTCGAAATCATTGCTTGAAAGCCTGAGCCTCCGTCGAGAACGAATAACTTAATGCCTGAAGAAGTCTACGTTACAATTGGGATGCAAATTCTGATCAATCAGTCCCCATACGCGAGCGCGAATGGTGTGAATCTACACGACGCCACGGGGCGACAACCACTTTCGCCTTCTCTTGCGGTGTTTGTGACCAAGGCGGGTCGACTCGGTCGAGGGAGGAGGCGTCGTCGTTGGTAGGTGCCATGTGCGTTGAAGGAGCTTCACCGTCTCTTTCAGCCTTGTGTGCGGTAACGAAGACGGTGGCAAATTGGCATCCTGGCCCGTGGCTGGCTCGGAGTACGGCCAGAGGGCATCGGAATCGAAACGCGTCATTCACGTGAACGGTCACGTGTTGGTAGAATTCGTGGGTACAAATTAAGGACATGATAGAACCTTGCAAGCAAGGTGATTTCCACAGTTCGATGGACTCGATCTCCGCGTTTTTTCTAGATTTACTTGACAGACTAAAGTCAATGGCTTGAGAACCGGGGTCGAACGCGGCTCTTGCTGAGGAACTGGTAACGGGCTCGTGCCGAATACATAGAGCACTAAATCATTTGTTCGCGGAGCGATACTGAAGACTCCGGGAATGCGATCGCTGCTCTCGGGCAAACGAATGCATTGCGCCCCCTTGAAACATATCATGTAGACAAGGAATTCTATCGAATAAACCCGATGTAAAACCATTGCATGTAAAAAGAAGGAAAGAAGGAAAGTTCGCTCCCGCTGCCTTGCCTCTTTGACAGCCGGCGCGTTGGACGTAGAACAATAATAAATTTTAATCTGTCTGTGTGCCATACGATAACGACCTCGGAGGTATGTATGTGTTCTGATCGATCATACCGATCAACACCACCTCGTCTGAGTACTCCCTCGGTTGGCTCCATCACTACTATTGCCGCTACCGCTGCCGTTAGCAGTTTGATACTGTCCACCGCCGATGCGGCCCCTGCACGCAAGCTGATGTTTTCTATTCGCGTCCGCACGGCTCATGGACAGGCCGCACCGCGGGCATTCCACTCTGACCTCGAAATGGCGAGTGACGATGTGTCGCGGGATGTTCCGGCGCTGCATGCTAGCAGTGCAGTCTCCCCACTCGCATTCCATCAGCCGCCCGTCGCACGTAAAATCGTGCACGTCCCGCAGGTGACTGGACACGCTCTTGCGGTCGCCGGGGATCATCGCTGAGCACCGCATTCCGTTGCTCCTCCACATACACCGGAACGTGCTCGCGTTCGACAGAGGCCAACGTTGTCCACGTGGTCGAGAAGTGGATGTGGGCGTGGGCGTAGAAGAAGCTGTGTAACCATCTATCAGTCCTCGTTCCAAAATGAATGTTGCCGGCGGGAGAACATACATGCGTCTGACACGGGGCTGGAATCATCCCGTGGCTGCACAGAATTTGATGTAGACGCCAAATGGACAGCACCTTCCTCGGTATGGCAGTCAATATATCCCCGGTAACCGGTAGTAGCCGGTGGGAGCTGCGAGTGGAAGGGAAAGATCTCGGGGGTCATTCCATCAGGGCCGATGAAGCTGCCGTGGTCGCTGTATTGCACAGTAGTAGCCTGTACAGGATCTACCCAGGAAGAGAACTGCCCGGGAGAACCAGAGTGGTGTGTCCAGTCAAGGGGAAATTGGGCGGCATGTAATTCCTCCAGCATTGGAATGTCTGGCTCTGTTACGATATCTGATCCCATAGGAACGGACATCCCAAATTCATGGACGTTGCTGCCCAATGTGCCATACGACGCGAGTACCTCATCGAGGTACAGATCGTTCGGTACTCCATACAGAGAAGAAGGGTCGCCAGTAGCGACGTTGAGCCACTGGCACAAACTTGTGTCAGACGCATGGCTATAGTGAGACCGACAAGGTCAGCGTTCGCTCTTGAAGTCTAAGACTTCGTTACGCATACCTCTGGTGGTGGGGTTCAGGGGCCCAGTGCATCTGGTTGTTTAACGAATAGCTCGCCATGGCCGATGTAGTGCATTGTTGGTGTGTTGAATCGCACTGACTGGGCTCCCCTTCATTGATCTGCTGCACCAAGGGGATTCTGAAAGTACCAATGTCGGTAAGGAATCAGCATGGCTCATCGATCCAGCTCAAGAGAAAGGAGCCTAACCCGTTTGTGTACCAAGTCATATCCACTTTTGCTGGGGTGTGAAGTTCTTGAAAAGGAGCCATGCATTCAGCTTTTAAGCTGTTCTGAAAAGGTCGATCATCCTGGCTCCTCTTTGACCAAAAGTCTATAATTTTGATCTTCCGCACTTGTTACTTAGCGGATCAGGTCGGATATACAGCTCATTTTCTTCTGCGATCTGAAATATCGACGAATAGCCTTTCAGCGGCGAAAAGACGGAGACTATGACAGGCAACGTTCCCGTTCGAGAACACAGCAGACAATTGAGTGCTTGAATGTAGACATGTTTCTCCGAGGCCCACTGCTGGTAGGGGCGATGACAGTTTGTTTCGAACACCGATAGCAATGAACGGAACGGTTACGATAACCGAAGGTGATGCAAGTTCATGCAACGTGCCATCGGCAGTGCACTCGCAACTGTCCTGACTGTCGCACTCAGCATGGTTCTCAAGCAACGGTTTAACGTATCGAATGCGCAAGAGCCGACATTAGATACGTTTGAACTTTGAACCTGAGTCGAGGCACACAGACGAAAAGGTACGCAGGGAGAAATTGGCTTGGCTTGGCTGCACCGAGTCGGTCTATCGAAGATCCGAGTCGAGGCGGCTCAGCTCGACGGTTTCTGCTGTGTTGACAGGGAAGTCATAACTTTTTTTGGTATTCTCCTTAAGTTGGGTGGAAGTAATGGTGGAAAGACCCGAACTTGAATATTTTGGAACTTTGACCGTGAACAAATCCGAGATCTAAGCACAGCCACACAACTGTCATTTACTCCAAATAGAACTCAGGCGTCGAACCCAAAGCCGCCGACAACCAGTGGCCTCAATCTACTCACGATGACTAGAACTCGGGAAAATGACGGAATACGGATGGCTTGAGCGTTGATTTGTCGGCCCAGAGAGCGGCGCGCCACCACTTCAGCCGCCAGCCAAGCGCGCACGAGAGGCTTGAGCGCTAGCAAGCCGCCGGTCAGTTGATCATCCTGATGCAAATCGCTGGGTGATTGCACTCATTGGCTCATCTTCAAACCTCCATATCTTCGTTCTTCAAAGGGTATGACGTACGCTTCCAACAGACCCCACCCTGGTCGGAGGACGTACATCGTCACGGTATTGCCAAGTCATCTCTCATTTGGTATCTCACGCCCGCACATAGTCATGCGCGCGGTAAGCTGACGTCTTCCGATCCCTCTTTGATCTTTCACAGCCACGGCGCTTTGCTCTCGGAGTAGCAGGAAGCCGGCTGCTTGCATGTCTACACACCGCGTGCGCACCTAGTCGCAGCGCGTGTACTATCCAACGTAACCATCCATGTAAAAACAAAGCAATTCGATAACTACACTGACGGTCGTGCAGGGAAACGAAATGAAGCCGCTTGGTGCGCTCTATCATTCGTGGAGGTACTAATTCAGGAAGAAAATTGTACAATACAACATGGTCATTTTATTTCATCTCATGTAATGCAAAAATTGCAGAACTTGATCATCAGTCACGGTCGGAAAGAATTGTCGTATCATACACGAAAGAACATGGTAAATGGATCACTAGGACGATGATGGCAGATACTAGTGAACGGAAATAAAGGGTCGTGCCGTCTTTGGCACGCCAACATCATTTACCGAGTGAACGTGTGCAGAGGAAAGAATTTATGGACAAGGAAAAAGGCAGTGGATCTACAAATCAAGGCCCGGTAATAATCTAGCCCGATCAACATCAATGATACATATACATATTCCCTTCGAGCAGAGCATATGGATGCACTGCGCTCAGCGCCAGGCACTTGCTGCGGGACAAATACGTTGATGTTTGGAAATAACATCCTGACGAGATAACTTTTTTGAGCAGGTGGGACAGGTCACCTTAGCCTGCAAGTGACATGTAACCATATGCCTTGCAATGCTTCCCTGTTGCATTGTTTCTCCGCACCCGGCCCAGTAGCACCTCGTTTGTCGGGTATCAGTCCCGCCAAACCCATGATATGCATGTAAGTGGCGATTCATCTGCGACCTGGTAGCCTCCACCATGACATTGCAGACGACGCCACCCTCCGTCCACAGGCAAGGGTACGACGCCTCCAACGTCTCGGTATCCGATTGCGAAGTAAAATTCGAATGGAGAGGTAGATCGAAATCATGAAGGCGGTCACGGTGTACGGTGTGCGGATAATTGGAGGGGGCCTGGAGAGAATCATCTACATAGCTGACCTGGTGGTTTCCGGTGGACCTGGGGGACTGTTGACTCGAAGAGTTACAGTGCATAGTCAGATCCGGAGGGGGGTAATGAAAGGTAGGCGGAGAAACAACACGGATAGGATTTTGGGCTAGATTAGATGAAGGGTGAAACTGTCCCCACGCGTGGTACATCTCGGGAGGTTGGGGTAAGCCAAAGTCCCCACGGCCGGTGAGGACATCGCCGGATTGCTCGTTCCCCTCGGGTAGGAGCAGGCATGATGGATACGTTCGTGGAGGGTTCAGTCCGCCATGATGTGGAAAATACCAGTCAGATAGCGGAACATGTTCACTATGGCTGAGTGTCAGAAGGGAATCCCTCGAACGAAACTATCTGTTGCCTCACTATGGGTGTACTGCATCAAGCTGCTGGGCCATATGTGGTGGTAAATACGAGTGACTGTTAGAAAGCAATCATCAGAATATGGAATTATAAAAATCAATATCTGCACGCACGTGGGACCCATATAATGGCGCAGGTCCTCTCCCTCGCCGACGATCGAGTTATAGGAATGGGACCCGGGTCGATCATCATACAGACTAGTATCAAACGAACCCTGTGAGTCGTTGCACTCTTCAGAAGCTCATCGCTCACCATGGTGCCTGAGTCATTGCGCAGATTGCGCGAATAGTTGGGAGGGTTGAAAGTGATGGCGGGGAAGGTTACAATTTCCCGTGGTAGGGAATGACTGAGATGTCAAAGATGCATAAAAAAGGTGACCGCTTGACGGAAGGACGAAGGGAAACTAGTGGCCAGTGAGGTCCTGAGCGATTTATTTAAGACACCGTGGTGAAATGGGAATCGGAAAAAGTGACTTGATAAATATCCTGCAGCTGGGGTTATCTCGTCACATAGTTCATCCCCGCTGCTTGACATAGAAGCAAGTTGAGGGAACACGTGTCCACATACCTATTAGAGAGCGACGGGGATAAGAACTGGCTGACCTCAAGTGGTGGGAACCAGCTTGCAAAATACTTTACGAGATGGCTGATTGGCGCTGATTGCGAAACCGGTCTGCTGGAATCTGTTTGCTCTATAAATCCTAGGCGAGGGGATGTGTTTGGATGCCGCTGATGAGTCGAGAGGTGAAAGCAGATAAGTTATGATGGCGTTTGAGACATTGTTGAATTCAGAATTCGTTTTTGGTGTAATACGAGAGGCACGGTGTCCCGATGTCGTCATCCACTTTGGCCACTTTGACCATGGTTAGTGGGGCTTGCAGACAAAGAGGTCTATCGATACGATGATGGCTAGCAACCTTTTTGCAAAACGGTGTATCTCAATCGGATAACGCACCGGGATCCTGAACGTGGAGATGGGAGAACCTCGGCAAGTACTAATCTTGTTCATGCTTTGGCCGCGTCACCTGAGCTCCTGTATTCATTATGCGGTAAAAATAAAGAATGAAACACCTGAATTTCAGGAACAGTCGAAAATCAGCGGTCCATATGGCTTTTGTTCAGCCTGCTGAGTGTATAGTCTTGTTGACGTACTATGTACCGTAAACCTGCGCTGTATCGAGTTACTAGCGGCCACGTGTTCGCTCTCTTCATGTCCCCGGCGGACTCGGGCGGAGCATCGTGGCCTTGCAGTTGATGTACGAGTCGGGAGAAGACCACTCACAACGTGTATGCAGTGATGCCGGCGCACCGGGCCATTCTAGGCAATACCACGAAGCTAAGATGGAAATTGCGTGTTGGAGCAGTGGGTGGTCGTCGGACTCCCATGAGGCAGGGTAAGGGATTCACCAAACTCGAACCACTGGCAACACCAACCTGAATATCTTGTTTTCAATCCATAAAGAGCTGATTAGGATTGATTCGAGTCGCCGTTCCTAGAAGTCGCAGCGACGATCAGATTGGTGTCATCCGAGTTTCCAGCGTGAGTGACTACTTCCATTTGTACGTTCAAACTAATCCAACGGCCACACAGACCCTTCGAATTCGGCACGCTCTCCTGACATAATAAAGCCATTATGCCGGATCCAGAGTGAGCAAAAGACGTTGGCGGATCAGTGTCCATCAAGTAACATCATTCGTAGACGCATATACCGGGTTGCATTATTCGGCGTCACAGGCTGCGGAAAGAGTTCCATCGTCAACCTTCTCGCTGATAAGCGTGTGGCGAACGTGTCCACAGGTGTAGAATCCTGTACCAAGCGAGCCCAATGGTACCCCATCACGCTGGGCGAGAAGAAATTCCGATTGTGGGACACGATGGGCTTCAACCAAGCCGAAGCAAAGGATAACAATCCGCTTTCCCCCTACGAACAGGCCCATGCCCTCTTGCGGAATTTACAGGAAGGCGTTGATCTTATCTTACTCTGCGCTCGGAGAGACAGCATCAATGCTTCGCTTCGTAGCCTCTATTGGCTGCTAGACGACTTTTTCTTTCATCAACAAGCACGTATAGCCCTCGTTTTAACCAACTTTGACGTCCCCGATGAACAATGGTGGGACCGAAACAAGGATGCCATAGCCCAGAAATGTAACATTCGAATCGAATCCCTCCCTTATGCATGCATCACGACAGTTCGGAACGGTTCTGATTCCTTCTACGACCAATCCAAGCAGGCGATGCAGGCGTTATTACGAAATCACGCTAACACCATCCCAACCCCAACCCCGATCCCCCTCCGTCTCGACCTGTTATCAAACGAGGATAGTGCGACCACGGCCATACAGCGCCTATGTAACAATTCCCCGCTGAACCCTTCCGATGCCGCAACCCTAGTGGAGAAGTTCAAATCGCCGAAGCGGCCCTTTCACGCCATTCTCTTTGGCGAGGCGGGTGTTGGGAAGAGCTCTATCATCAATCTCATCGTTGGGCATTCTGCAGCAGATGTCTCCTCTGGTATACACAGCTGTACGCTCGATTCCCGCAGTTACAAGGTCAACGCAGGGTTGCACCAGTTCATTATCTGGGACACAGTGGGTCTCAACGGCACGGGTATCACGCACGATATGTGCGGAAAGGCAATCGAGAATGCTGCCCGCCTGGTCCGTGATCTCCACAGGGAAGGCGGGGTCGACTTGCTTATATTCTGCAAAAAATTCGGTCGGCTCTCGCACACTGATCTGAATAACTTTCGGCTCTTCCAACAGTTCCTCTGCGAAGGCCAAACCCCTGTTGCATTCATCATCACACACCTCGAAAATCAGGACCCGATGGAGGATTGGTGGATGAAGCACGGGAAGGATCTCATTAAAGCTTGCAACCTGGAGTCGAGTGCGGTTGCTGGACATGCATGTGTCACGTCACTGCTGCCAGAAGATCCAAACGACAAAAAATTACAGGATAAACTTGCTTTATCCAGGCAATCGATCCAGGCTATGCTCGAGGATTCGACCTCGCATAGAAGCTCCTTCATGAAAGACGAGGGAATCTGGGTCATGTCATTCTTGAAGAGGATCATTGAAGGAATGATTAGAGTTGGAGCACCGCATAGGAGGGAGAGACTTACCGCCAAAAACCTCAGAGATCGTTGTGGGTTGAATAAGGAACAGGCCGATGAATTGATTAGGTTGCTTTACGCATAACGGGATTAGTTGTTGCATCCTTCATGAGCTTACTATTCCTAGAATCATGTTACCAATGTCCAGAATCCAAACAAAACTAGTATTTGTTGGCACAAGTATACTCTAATAAACCTGCTCCGACTCGTCACCGAGTTCGCAGCCAGGTGTTCGCTCTTTCTTCAAACTCAAGCTCCGGAGCACCGATAGTACTGGTCCTGTGGACATAATGTACAACTGCCAGTCGGGCTGAGACCACTGTGGAGACAAGACACCTTGGAAGATAGATGCCAGTCTTGGATTGGACGCGAGGCAGGGTAAGGGGTCCTGCAGAATTACCAAACTCGAACCTCGCAGCGCCGACTCTCTCACTTGCAACCGTTCAGGTTCCACAAAGAGCAGATCAGACTTAATCCAAGTAGACACTTCCAGCGTAAGCAACTTCCATCTACTATACGTTCAGCAAACTGACTCAACGGTGACCGAAGTTCAAATTCGGCACGCTCTCTTGACATCATATCACAGTATGCCAAACCCCAGTACACCACCAGCTCAAGAGTGAGCAGAACATCGTCGAATCCGGGACATTCAACCAACGTAATTTGCAGGCGCATTTACAGGGTCGTACTATTTGGTGTCACAGGCTGCGGAAAGAGCTCCATCGTTAATCTTCTCGCTGAAAAGCAAGTGGCGAAAGTGTCCACAGGTGTGGAAGGTCACACCAAGCGAGCCCAATGGTACCCCATCTCGCTGGGCGGGAAGATATTCCGATTGTGGGACACGATGGGCTTCAATCAAGCCGAAACAAAGGATAACAATCCGCTTTCCCCCTACGAACAGGCCCATGCCCTCTTGCAGAATTTACAGGAAGGCGTCGATCTTATCTTGCTCTGCGCTCGGAGAGACAGCATCAATGCTTCGCTTCGTAGCCTCTATTGGCTGCTAGACAACTTCTTCTTCCACCGTAAAGCGCCTATAGCTCTCGTTTTGACCCACTTTGATGCTCCTGACGAGCAATGGTGGGACCGAAACAAGAATGCCATAGCCCAGAAATGTAACATTCAAATCGATTCCCTCCCACTGCATGCTTGCATCACGACGGTTCGCAGTGGATCCAACTGGAGTCAATCCAAGCGGGCGATGGAGGATTTGCTGCTGGGTCACGTTAATACCACCCCAACCCCAACCCCAATCCCACTGGGTCTCGATCTGTCATCTAATAATGAAAGTATAACTTCGGTCACCCACGACCTATGCAGCAATTGCTCGCTCAGCGATTCCGATGCCAAGATACTAGTGGAGAAGTTCAAATTGTCCAAGCGGTCCTTTCGTGCCATTCTCTTTGGCGAGGCGGGTGTTGGAAAGAGCTCTGTCATTAACCTCATCGTCGGGCGATCTGTGGCACCAGTATCCCCTAACATAAAAAGCTGTACACTCGATTCCTGTCGTTACGAGGTCCACACAGGGTTGCACCAGTTCCATATCTGGGACACAATGGGTCTCAACAGCACAGAGATAATGCACAGTAGCTGCGGAAGGGCACTTGAGAATGCCGCAAACCTAGTTCGTGAACTGCACAAGGCAGGCGGAGTCGACTTGCTTGTTTTCTGCAAAAAATCTGGTCGGCTCTCGGACACAGAAAGGAAAAGCCTTATGCTCTTCCGAGAGTACCTCTGTGGAAGCCAAGTTCCTGTCTCATTCATTGTCACATGCCTCGAAAACTTTGAATCGGGTCGGATGGACGACTGGTGGAAGGTCAATGAAAAAGATCTCCTTAAATTTTGCAACCTGGACTCGGAGCCGAGTGCAGTAGCTGGGCATGCGTGTATCACGTCACTGGAAACAAAAAATCCGAGTTCGCAACTCCAGGAACAACTGGCTGAATCAAGGCAATCAGTCCTGACTATGCTCGAGGATTCGATCACGCACAGAAGCTCCTTTACAGACGACGAGGGGACCTGGATCATGTCATTCTTGAAGAAGATGATCGTAGGAATGATTCAAGTTGGAAACCCGTCTCGGTGGCAAAAACTCAGCGCCAATACCCTCAAAGATCGTTGTGGGTTGACCAAGGAACAGGCTGAGGAATTGAATACCTTACTTTATAGTAAACGACGTTAGCAGTTGTCACATCCTGTAGTGGGTCCACAGCTAGTGATCCAAACTACAAATTCGAATGGCTTCATATATAATATAGGCACCTTATTGTAGGAAACACATACACCGATTCTATCATGCATCAGTGTGTAGAGATCGTGTACAGTGGCGTATCACTAGGTCACGAACAAGCCTCTGCGTTTCCTCGTAACTCGCCCCCTGGTCATTCCAGGAGGGGTGGTCCGGATGCCAAGTATTCAAGCAGATGTGGTCATGAAATTTGACACGAACAACGTTTTCGAGATCCTCGCCGTTCCTCTCCCACCACTCCTCAGGGGATTCATGATGATGGCCAATGTCACCAATGACCAGTACCAAAGGAATGTCGCCTTCTCGACAGACTGTCTTCCATATTGTTTCCAGGTGTGTTACTTGCTCCTTGGAAAGTCGCCCGGGGCGCATGCAGTATACAACGAGGTAAACACCGCCGCTGTGCTTCAAGCGCGCCTTGATCGCTTTCCAAGGTGATGGACGGTGTTCCAACCCAAGCGTATCGAAAAATCTGAGAGGAAGATCATAATCGGAGGTCGACACAGAGGAATTTTGCGAGATCTCGCTGAGAGGGATGGGATATTCCACGATGGGCAGATGAGCGACCCGAACGCTGTTGCTCACCGGGGCGACATCCTTCCCGATAAGCATGTTGACGAGCGAGCTCTTTCCAACGCCAAGAGACCCCAGAATAACGATGTTTCGTGGCTCCTCCCTACTAGTATTGTCAAGCAGCCCCCGTGGAGTTTCGGAACGAAGCGATAAATCGCTACACTTGAACAAAGCGCCAAGCAGGCCTGCGAGCGCCCTAAACATGGTGTTGCCAGCAAAGATGTGCCCGTTGGGCACAGAGGTCTAAATCAGCGGCTTTGGCCTGGAGAACATATTCAGTCAACTATGGCAATGAACAACCCAGCGACGGACCCACAATTTTTTGAATAGAGGATGGGAGAAGGCACTATGCAACGTGTACGCATTAAACCCGTACTGTGGGTCTCATGTTTCAAGTTGGAAGCCTCGTGGCCCCTACGCCGGGAGCAACTTTGAGGAGGGGTGACTTACGCACTATAACATACGGGGACAGCGCGATCAGCTTGTGAAAGAAAAGAAAACAGACTAAGTTCAAGGTGCAACGACCTAACGTTGAACGACCCGTGTTTATATAGCTTGACTCCCCTCCCCTTGAGGTTAGCCCGGGACAAGATCAGTAGATAAGGGCCAAGATGAATTGAAGTTCCCACGCCACGTTCGAACGTGCCCAAATGCAGGCAGGGGAGTCTGAAAAAAACTCCCAGTATAAGAACCCACTCAAACCTTACTCGGCGCTTTACATTGCTCTTTCTCTAACCTCCTCCGATCATGTCTGCGAAACTTTATGTTGGGTGAGCCGGCCCTTGCTCTGCAATCCTGATCATGAAATCAAACATCGCATCCAGTAATTTAAGTTGGAACACGACGGATGACACCCTCAGAGAGGTCGGTACACCGTTGTCCAGTCCTGCGTGCATCGTGGCTCAATCCATCTCGTTTTTCTTCCCCCACCTCCTCTCGGAACACGAATCATAAATAAATAGGCATTTTCTGAATGCGGCCAAGTTCTCGATGTGCGCGATCTTGTCATGGAATCTCCCTATCATTGTACCATGATGGGTTGAGACTCCCTTTTTGATCTGGTTTTGCTAAATTAATCTTCATACATGTTTCCGCGAAAAATCTGGTCTGAACTGTCGTGGTGTTCGTTCCCATCCCTTCAAATAGTCCATCGTGATGAAAGATCGAGAGACCGGTCGTTCTCGCGGCTTTGGTTTCGTCACTTTCGGCACTCAGGAGGAGGCCGATGCTGCCATCAATGCACTGCATGAACAAGACCTCGATGGCAGACGCCTCAAGGTTAACCTAGCAAACGCTAAGCCTCCTGGCGGGGGTGGTGGTGGATACGGCGGTGGTGGTTATGGCGGCGGTGGTGGTTACGGCGGTGGCGGCGGCGGCGGAAGGGGTGGTTACGGTGGTGGAGGTTACAGCGGTGGAGGAAGTGGAGGAGGGCAGTGGTGATCGATGTCGATGAAGTTCCATCTCCCGGTGCTAAAATGCATGTGTGATCGTTTCAAAGTTCTGTACAATCTCCCGGACAATTTCGATGCCTGTCGATGTCGATTTCTGTAGTTGCATGCATCTTGTGGATCCTACGATTGTTCGTCTGCCCAGATATTCCTATCTGTGTCCGATTTCCTTCGCTGTGGCCTGTCAACCAGCCTGTAACTTATCATTCAAATGATCGCTAGTCATCGTTGTCCGATTTCTTTCCTGCGCGTTGGGGGGACGGACGACTCAATGTGTTGAGGTTTCAATAATACACAGAGAAATCGCGGAGAAGGTGCACAAAGAAAGGGAAGAAGAAAAGGACACCAAATGAAATGAAAATTGAACTACATCGAATGCGAGCGTTTCGTTTTACATTGGCATACGGCATGAGCTAGCAAGACCTTGTGTGACCGGTCAATCGACGGGATGAAAGAAGGTCTGATGAAAAGGAAGAGAGTAAAAAATATCGACGAATGGTGTGGGCTAGAAATCACTCAGGGGTCAAGACAAGAACATGTCGATGACAGAATGCTACTTACCAGACTCAGTAGCCATATCCGCCGCTACCAGGTTGTTGCTGATACCCTCCGTATCCACCTCCCTGGTACCCTTGTTGTGCACCAGAGTAGCCGCCAAACCCACCGCCTGCCAAAGTGTTGGAACGCAAAAACCATACGAATAGATGAGACAAACCTTGGGTGGCGTATCCTCCCCCATAAGCTGGAGCTCCACCATAGGCCTGACCGCCAGCATAACCACCTCCTAGCAGTAGGGTGAACACGTGGTATAATACCAGCAGCGTGGATGAACCCACCACCATAACCGCCACCATAAGCGGCTGGCGGCTGTGCGCCAAAGCCTCCGGGCGCACCACCACCACCACCACGAGCATTAGCCATGTTTACTTTAACCCTTCTGCCATCGAGCTCATGTTCATTGAGGGCAGCAATAGCAGCGTTTGCTTCATCTGAAGAACCATAGGTCACGAATCCGAAACCACGCGAACGACCAGTTTCACGATCGCGCATGACGATGCTCTACATCCAGCAGGAAACATCACAATCGACGATGTGTTACGGCAAATAAGCTTTCAGACAGCAAGATAGGAAACGACGCGCACATCGAGCACTGGTCCAAATTGTGAAAAAGCCTAAATTTTCACATCGCGGCAGCAACAGCAGCAAGCGAGAACAGATCCATGAAAAGTAAAGAGATGTAAGAAACACATTCAGAGACAAACAAGACAACATAGCAAAGGGCCATCTTTGATCCCTGCTATAGTCAGAACTGACTTGTCGTAAAGCGTCATCGGTTGTATTCCAACTCAAATTTCTACAGACACGAGAGCGCAAAGAAGACCAATGAATCAGTTTCGCTTCCCTCCGCCAGAGACAGAAGAAGCTTGAGTTAAATATGCTTAATGCGAAGGCAGACTGACCCAACATAGATTTTCGAAGTCATGACGATGCGATCGAGACCAGGAGACGTAGACCACTGATATACACTAGATTTGGCTTGAAACCGTCGTACAGGAGACGAACGTATCCGAGACCCGAAAACACTAGTAAAGGGACGTGGACGTGCGAGGGAGGGAGAAAATGAAATGGGGCTTCGAAGACGCCCCTCTTTATAACTCGTACCCCTCCAAGTTCAAACTCCGGTCTGAACTCAAAATGTTTGGCTAGATCTAGACGCCAATTGCCTTTTCCGAGCCAATGATTGAACTACCTCCGTGGCCCGTGGGGAAACAGTTCACATGAATCTGACCTTTGCGTCTACATGAAACGCAGGCTGGCACGACTGCCGATTCAAAATGTCAGACTAAATGTCTGGTGATTAGCTTGCGATATTACTTGCCGAAAAATTGCTGGTGCGTGTGTTGTGTAGCACAGATGTTGGCCCAGTGAGAACTCGACATCGTGCCATTAGCAGCCAACGTTGGGGTCTGTTATCAATTTCAAATGGTCCAACTCGGACCTATTCGCGCTTAGATAAGCATATCACAGTCCAAAATCTACCTTTTATAGAAAAAAGTTTCGCCTCAATTCCATCCTTAAAAAAGCGACAAAGCTTGTGCATTGCGATCGTCATTGAGGCGTGGAACGTCGTAACTAACTACACCGAGTACCCGGCAGGCTTAAAATGACTATAAAACACTTATCCGATACTCGTTGGTGAGACTGCTCGAAGAATGAGAAACAGAAATGAATCACTGAAACATATGCTGAGATGAAGAATGACAACGGAATGAAGATCCACAGTACGATGGATTCGATGAGTAAGAAATCAGAATCAATCGATGGGTGAGTAGGGAAGAAAGGGTTAACATCAGAAGGAAGAGAGAAAGATGAAAAGATGCGAAAACGAGATCATATATAAACAAAGATCTTCACCGTCTCAGGCATCACCGCTAGAACCTTGGAGCTCGCTGTCCACAGTCGGTGGCGTTGCAGCAGAGTTACTCTCTCCCCGTATCCCGCTAACCACCTCCATGAAACTCTTTCTCTTGCGCTTCTTTTCCTCGCGTTCCTTGTCCTTCTCGGTTCGCTCAGCGCTGATCTCCCCTGAATTTCGTGCAGTTTCTGGTGCACTTGAACTCGCAGCAGCAGCATCAATACTGTCCCTTGCGCCACTCTCTCCACTACCCTTATCAGATGTTTTGACGCTTGTATCCCGTCTCAGCACACCCGCGATGCCAGCGATTCCAGGTATGTTCGGCATTGATCCCTTTTTAGGTGCAGAAAGAGATATTCTCCTAGCCAACCGCTGGAAGTTTTGCGACGAGATTCGTTTTCGCTTCCCTTCAGTGTCGGGGGCGGGGGATGAAGTAGGATCCGGTGTTGACACTCTCGGGGGTGTAGCAGTTGTATCAAAGGTGATGGATGTAGGGAGGCGAACATGAGCCTGGGAGCCACTGTCGATGGACCGCGAGTCATCAGTCTTGGGGAACGCGATGGGTGCTGGGGGGGAGGATGGTGGGAACGCAACTGCTCCAACGTCTGGTGCGGTCATGAATGCGACTGGTGTTGTTTCCTCTGGCGCCGTAGGGAAGGAAACAAAAGGGATGTCCTTGGTGGGTACAGATGGAGCAACACTGTCTGCTTTGAAACTGGCAGTGGGCTTGATGGACGGGGCACGGATAGACGCAGTTACAGCACGTGGCGAATCCAAAATGGACGCCTCTACAATAGGGGCCTCATCGATTCGAGGGTCGATGGGTTGTGCGGTGACAATCGAGGCATCATATGCTTCTACGACGCCAGACACTGTTGCAGAAGAAGAACCAGGAACGGGAGCACCGGCACCAACATGGTCAGCCCACAACGACGCAAATACACCGTTTCCCTGCACAAGGTCCTTGAAGGAGCCGGATTCAACTAATTGACCATCCTTGAGGACAATAATTCTGTGAACGGTGGTCAGTCATTGTTCAAGTAGGTCTCCTTCAACTTACTGATCAACGCCATCAACGCCATCAAGTCCGGTCGCTCCAACGTCCCAAACCACGGTCCTACCACTGATGAATGCGGGTTCTAAAAGACCTTCAACGAGGACAACTTTCGCATCCTTTCCCAATGCACGTGATATAGCCTTCGTGCGCCCCTCAGGAGAGATGTTAGGGACAGCAGCGACAACAGAACGGTGAGACGCAAGTGAAAGGGAGTCGATGGGAATACCATTAAGATGGATGGAACCAGATTCGACGTCATACAGGCGGAAGAGTGCCTTCGAGATACTCGACCTCCAGGAGTCAGGCACACTGACAATGGCCGTGACGGACGAAGGCGGAAGAACAAACGAAACACCAGTGAGGGTGGAAACCGGCTCCTGCGAGTCAGTATAGGGATACGTAAGTGACACGTTGTCTGATTTTCACGAATCAGCGCGGGAGCACACGTCAAGAAGGGATACATACCAAACTTGACTTCGATACCACCGGCTCCATCAATTGAGCCCTTGCCATAAACTACCCCCGCGGGTTTGTCAAGCACTCCAAAGACAGACTTCGCATCAGCGGTAGCGGCTCGCGGTGAAGGAGTCCAGGTAAGAGGGATGAAAAGGGCACCCCAATACCACACCCAGACAATCCAGGAACCTGTACTCCAGATGCCTTCCGTAACACCTTTGGCAATGTACAAACTACCAAGCAAAAGTGCGCTGGAAGCAAGAAGAGCTTGGACGAAGGCAAGAACAGAACTGCTCGCAGGGCAAGCAGAGAGAACCGAAGGACGGGAAGTAAGACAAACAACATACCCTTTACAACACGGTAAGAACTCGTAAAAGGTCAATACAGAACCCAGTGGACATACCATATATACCCAGGGCGACCAAGACAGCCAAACCAAACTCCCAACCGAAGAATATTCCAAGTACCACGGCACCAATCAAGGCATCATCGATAGCGGCTGCAATGATCGAAACGGCGTGCAGGACCTTTGTTATTGCAGCGCCTGCTGTTT
The DNA here is from genome assembly GCA_038091555.1 of Leccinum sublutescens. Classification (NCBI taxonomy): domain Eukaryota; kingdom Fungi; phylum Basidiomycota; class Agaricomycetes; order Boletales; family Boletaceae; genus Leccinum; species Leccinum sublutescens. Next base: position 118 of record JBBPOR010000591.1, on the reverse strand, counting down.
CATGTAATTCGTCCGATACCTCAGCTTTTCCGGAACCAAGAGACAGGCCAAGAGCATGGTCAGCGTAGTGAGATGACAGTGCGTCGTCAGCACCTGCACCAAGGCGAGAAACTAGAGC
>JBBPOR010000590.1:0-20334 GCA_038091555.1 Leccinum sublutescens | reverse complement strand
AAGCGATTAACGTAGTTGCCAATTTTGTTTCGTTTTCTCGTTGGCTCGATACAATACAACCAGACACCAGATCATTTGTACTTCAAATATTGTTTATATGAGCCACCGCGACTCGCCATTGTAAATACTAAATATGTTTCGTATGTTGAACACATGTATTTCCATTTCCCACCCTCGCAAACGTGCCTTTGCCTCTAGTGGGAGGAGATGATGAAGACGAAATCAGGAACGAGTAGCCGACATACCCGTATTGTCCCACTCTCCCCTTTCCCCACGTCACATCTTGGTAAAGAAGTTCCTGCCAGTGTGGGTGTCGCAACCACTTTGTTGATATCGAGGCTGTCGTGTACGTTTCCAGAATCCATGGCATGCTCGACCTTCAGCGCGCCGAGAGCCAGTCGCGCATGGCGCATCTCGCTGCAGGCAGTCGCCGTTTGCGATTGGCTTTCGTCGAGTCCTAACTTGTTCCTGGGCATGTACGGTCTTCAGAACATTGTCTAGTTTCGTTCCGTTTCCCCCTCCCCCTCGAGCCCCCTCCCCCTCCCCTTCTCTTGTATCCTTCCCTGCGTACTTGACGCCCCTTTTTTCTTCGTTTTGTATCACAGGTAGTCATGATGCATAACGCAAACAGTTCGACGATATGGCTTGTCCGCTCGCTCGTCCTCCAATACGCAGCAGTGTCGCGGCGTTAAAATGATCGTACTCTGTACAGTCTCAAGACCTGGCAGACCTGAATTGCGCTTTCCAACGGGGACGCGCTGGTCGACCGGAGTGTGTGGTACATATGCTCACTTTACTACTGAGGGCGTGACGCGGACAACGGTAACCACGCGTTCTGGTATACTCTGTCCTTCCGCTCGACGTCCTGCGTGAACCGCGTGTATTGACGCTGCCCCGCCGTGGTTGTAATTGGATGCCCACGAGCCATTGTCTGTGTACGCATCTCAACTCGATCATCATTGGTGCTTGTATGCTGGGGTTACGAGGATCAAGGCAATCTGGACGCCATCTCGGGTTATGTGGACTGAATAACTTCAAGTTCGTTTTTCATCGGAGCCACATTCTTTACGTCGGATGTAAGAAGGGACTCAATGCACCAGTGTTTCAGACACCTCACATCAAGTCGCTATCATAACGATCATGATTGCAGATACTACAAGTCTTACAATTTCGCAAACCAACTGATTCTACATATTGTACAACACAACATCTGACTCGACAAGGCACCTACATCGGATATCGTACACCTGGTAATCATAAATTGAATGATTGTTGCTACTTATTGAAGGCGGACTGACCATAAGATTACAACATGACCAACTCGTATTCGTGAAGATAACGACTATACAAATCAATCAGAGGTCAAGTCCCGCTACGCGCATTGTGCATGACGATCGTAACACTTACCTAGAATGCCTTCCATCCACCCCTGTCTCCGATCTCACCATGAGTCACGTGGCTGTGGCGCTTCCTGATGACACCGGCATCCTTGGGATTGAAACTGACGACGTGCGAATGGAGTGTCACGTGGGGCGCCTTGGCCACTTCCAGCGGGCCGCTGGTGGGACCAATGTGCGGGTCAGCGTTGTGAGCCGCAATTGGTGTCCCATCGGGCTGCACTATCCTCATCCCGAGGCTTCCTTGAAGAAGAACAGCCAAGTCGTCCAAAGTAGTGATGTTTGCGAGCTGAGTGATGTCGAGCTGCTGGAGCAAGAACAGAATAATGTGGGGGTCCAAGGGCATGTAGCCACGGATGTGGTTCCCTGCGGCGCGCCTATCTACGCAAGCAGGACAACCTTCGGCATCTCCGCGTCCAAGCACAGAAATATTGTTTACGACGATCGGTTGCTGCTGGGGATTCTTCGGGGTGATATAAAGCTCGAGGCGATGCGATCCAGCGAATGCAAACTCTGGGAGATGACCGACAGCGACGAACTGGCGCAGATGGGCCGCGTCTCTTTCCTGCTTCAGGAGAAGATCGACGTGCGGAGACAACTTGGCATTCTCAGCATCAGATACTTGGTTGTGTTTCTTCACAACATGAGAGATATCCCCGCTCCATTCGTTGACAAGAATCTGCTGGTATTGCTGCCGAAGAGACAGATTAGTTGCATCATACGGAACATCCACTTTGACTTGTACACCCGTTTTAGGGTCGGTGATGGGAGGGTATGTGTAAACTGTTCCAGTAGACGTTTAGTACACAGTCGCATGGGCAGATAACTGCTTACACTTGTTGAATGCACCAGGGAGCAAGCTACGGGTGTCGTCGGAGGTCCAGTAGTTTAGATTAGCTTTGGGGAAAGGATCGAGTCCCGTAGCATGGTCTACTTTGGAACCCGGATCCTGTTGGTAGTTTCCTTGGGTGGTGGCTAGAGAGAATGATGTCGATAAACATCAAGGATCTGGAATGGGAAATACACATACTAAAGGGAACGGTCTTGCCAGCAGCATCCTTCCAGCCACTTTCGATCCAGTACTTGGGATAGAGATACTCCCAGAAAGCATACAAACGGTCGACATTGCAGTGATGTAAGAAAAATATGGGGTCGAAGCCTAAAAGCACCTCGTCAACAAAACATTCCGTGAAGAAGACTGTCGATACTACCTGCATATTCGTTCGTGGACTGGCAGGAATTAGCACAAGTCTGAATATAATAGCAGTCGAATCGTGCATACCATACTTCCTTGACCCCCAGTGTCCAGGTGGACCATGTTATGAGGCTCCTCGAGCGATGCTATAGTGAGACGTCAGAATCATGATGAAAAGATATCATTCTGAGCGTACCCGGCATCGGTTCCGGCATAGGTGGATAAACAGGAGTTTTCTTGGCCCCGGCATTCGAGAAATATCCCCACCTGGAGCACCGGGAATTGTTTTACGATCAGCCGTTCACTTGACCGCAGGAGTAACTTACATGTTTGGGCCATATGAAGGATCCTTAAGAGTGAGATCATATGTGAATAACGAAGAAACCTTTCCCCTTAACCAGCTAACAGGTTGAAGTGGACCGGTAATCTCCGTGCCATCAGACCCAGTTGCAAACGCCCTGGTGGTATGACATTGACATCACTCTGAAACAGTACTTAAAAACGTGACTCACTTGAGTGCCTGATCGTACAGCTCCGCTGTCGGGTTCACGTTCTGATTGGCCCACCGATAAGTGCGCGACCAGTCGGCCATGTATGGATAATCATCCACACGGCCGGGCTTCCCGGCGAATTTATAGTGATTCAAAGGATTGTCAACTTGCTCCTTCGTTCCGCCAGGGATTGCAATGTCGACCTTCGGATTTTGGAAGGCTAGTGGGATGCCAACCTCGACAGTCTCGGGTAGAGTCCAGTCCCAATACCTCAAGAAAATGTCAGGTTTTGTGGCGGTGTGTGCCTACCAACGTGCATCACGTACGGGAAACGAAGTGTCCTCGCAGCTTGGAGCCATTGCTCTCTCTTGGCAACAGGATTATTCTTTTCGAGCGCGGTGGCGATCTCGATTGCTTCATTCACCACAGATTGCTACTCGATCTCTGCTAAATAAAATTTATAGTGGCAAGACTGTTCGACTCACCTCGACTAACAGAACTAAAGCTCGATGCCAGGTTGGGAACAGAGCCGCTATTTGGAATGTCAAAAGGGCTCGAATAAACACGAACGGTATACAAACAGCTATGGAAACAGTAACCTAAAAGATACGTTCGTCAGCGTTGCAGATGTTCCTGATAGACAGAGACGTCATTTACCGTGCCAATCAGATTTTGGATCGGGTTGGGGCGGCGATTTGGGATCACCGCTGCCACAAGCGGTCTGTTAGAGAATAGTATATACATACTGCACTCGTATCATCTCACCTCCATGGGTTATAGGGCAATCCGTGAATTGCACCTGAGGAACAGCTAAGTCGTCAACGATTTCGCAGTGGTAAGTATGTGCCTACCAATTTGCCACCAACTGTTAGGCTTGTTCTTGTAGTTAGGGCTGGATGGGTCATCGCTGTTCATTTTCATGACATTGGTCAGAGCCCGAATGAAAAGCGAAAACTGAATGGGTTTCGCTATCAGATCGTTGAGCTCCAGGCGGGGCTGAACTCCATGGCCGTCTGCAATACCAACGACTGGGTATGCTGCTGACATGATCGGGGTAAGTAGTAGTAGGGTGTCGCAGAGGGATCGCTTCAAAGGAGTGCCTATTGTTGCAAGGTTGCCGTCGAGCTTTTATATCCCTAACGCTTGCGCCTAGCACAGCAATCTGGCCTGGTTCTTGCCAATTCCAGTCCCAATTGCCCTTTTTTTCGTCCATGTGATGTGACGAAGACAGCCATGATCATCTCGGTAACTGCATGATACCGAACCAGGTAGGCCCAAACTCGAATGCAGAACGTTCCATCAGAATTGCCTATTTTTGTAAAAGAGGTTTGAAATCATGACCCCAGAGTTCACTTTGCGAATGGAGATTCGCGAGATGGGCTACCCGACGATCATCCAAACCACGTGTATTAAATCGATTATCACGATCAGGTGCGGAAGTGCTCACCTCGAACTTCAGTGTCGAGAGTGTTGTGTCGCTGTTTTTCAGGGGAAGAAGCTGACTGAAACGTATAGCCAAGGCGGTTCTGAATTTCCGATTAGTACATAAAAGCTAAAGAGCGGTCTTTCCCCGCATAAGTGCCTCAGGGGTTTACTTCCATGCGAAGAAGCAAAAACGAACCGATTTGCGGCACCTATTTGGAATCGGAGGCACACCTGCTTATCACCGCATAAGATGTCCGCGAGACGAACGCACACGGGGCCCTCTACTATGCATCATGATAGGATATGCTTGAACGTTTTCACCTACATCAACAAAGTTTGTGACTCATTCCACATGCTAGTTTTATTTGCGCGTCTCTTCGTTGTTTAAAATTTCTCGTGTTATCAGTACCTGGTGTCGTTTTAAGTTTCGCTTGCCCCTGTCAAGTTAGGAGATGATTCGAAGACTGATCAAACAACACAAAGGAAGTAATCACCTGAGAACCGGAACCGTGACTTTATTACCCATATGACCGCGCGCTCACCGCCCATACGTAACGAACAGAAGCGGAAGACCTGCTTTCGGGATGGGCGCGCAGCTTCTCAGGGGCAGTGGGGAGCACACAATGTTGAAGACATTCAAGTCATCGTTAGAGTCACGTTAAACGGACTCGTAAGTGTCCAATGCAGGCTTGCGACATGATCGGGTGGATGGGTATAGCCGCAGAGAACACTTCAGAGAAAGGAGCGCCTATTGCTAGTGGAGATCCGGGCCGTCGAGCTTTTACAGCCCTGGCCACTTCATTTCCGCCTCCGTTTGCGAGCATTCTGGGATCACATTTCCTACAATAGTTGTCCTTCTTTCTTCGCATGGCATCATGAGTAGTACGTACCGTACAGCCTGTCTCTATTTGGCTGATTTGAATGAATGTTAACTAGTAGCTTGAACGTATTGAGTGGATTATTCATTACCTGGTGCTGAAGTACTGACTTCGCACTCCCGTTGTCAGTCTGTCAGAGGGCTCGTCATGTCCTCTGTTGAAAAGAGAACCGGCTGGAACGTACTAGTATCCCGATTTCCGGAGCGAGGTAAGTATAGGCTGTCATACGAGGATCTGATATAGTTACTAGTGGGCGTAGATTAAAACTCTGTTTTGGAGCGTCTACGAAGACTGCTGTTCCGCCGCAGAGATGCCTCAGGTTTACTTCAAGTAAGTTACTGAAAAGACTCACTTTATCCTTCAATGGGACTTTGGCTGTTGACACCTTGGCCCCAGTCATTCCCACGACAACTGGACACAAGCTTCCATAGAATCCGCCCACTCTTCACGGTGCACAACGTTGACAATATTATATGCTCGAATGCTATAAAGGAAATATGCATTTCACTGCACTCCCCCTTTTCCATAACTTGCGCGATCCGCGCTGATCTATTGAACACAGGTCGTAACAAACAGCACTTACCCATTGCAGGAATGGTGATCTGTATGAGTGTCAGCTTGTCGTAGTCTTGCCAGGTGCACTGTAAAACTTACCCGAGGAGAATCATGATACAGTCGAACCCCTCCTAACACATACCAGGTATATCCCATACCCCCTCATAACACATACCTTTTTGGATTTCCCGAGTTCGTTTGCAGTGATTTTGTACCCGTACTCCATAACCCATAATCCATACAAAATTTTGATGTCATAACCCATACTTATTGGTGGGTGGACCTGAGTGATGGCCAATTTTGGTAACAGGATGTCGGAATTTGCTCACGACACCAAATTTTCCTTGACTTTTACCCCATGAAACCTCTCAAGATCCTTGAAAAAGGCTTAGCAAAGCTTCGTTGTCAGGTGGAAGGCCGGAAAGCCAAGCTCGAGGCTGAGCTGACTCAGCTGAGTGCTGGCAAACCCATATCTGACACAGACCAAGAGTGGTTGGATGGTCCTGGAAACCTGGTGGATGAAGAACGAGTCCTCGACGTCTTGGTTCGGGCCCCTCGAAGAAGCGTAAACGTACAGCATTTGATCCGAGCTGAATTGATGGCCCAATGATGGGCCATGCTAACTCCACTGTTTATCTACGAGTGTGTGATTCGGAGGCCAAGAGGTTGAGGGAGCATGACAACAATGGACTCAGTGATGACGATGACACTCCGATCGCGCCTGTTCCGACATGTCGTGACTCGTGAGGTGCTTCAGGCTTCCTTGACACTCAAGAGGTTTCTCATCAATGATGACTCATCATTTGCCCGCAAGCTCGTATCGGGCGGCCGAGATGCAGGGCATGAGAGATACCAAAGTGACAGATTTTTTTCCTCGTAAATAGCTTCATTTCATTTAGTAGAATGCCTCTCCTAGAGCCTAGAGTACTACCATAATACTACCGTTTAATAGTTTTGCCTCTTCGAACTCGGAAATATGTCCAAGTCCCACAGAACCCATACACCCTTATAACCCATACCTTAGAGGCTCTCCCGAGGGGTATGGGTTATAAGGGGTTCGACTGTAGTGACCAACGTGCCGGTTGTCGACCCGCGTCCGTCGTTTGTGCACCGCAGTCCCCGGTGAACATGACATAAGGGAGGTGTATTTTTGGCGCACTTCGATACAGTTCGATGGAACGAAGGTGCATGTGCATGAGAAGTGACTTCGTTCACTTCGGGAGGTGAAACGAAGTGTCCCGGAACTTTATCATAAGTGATTATTAATCAGTATAGTAATTCTACTCGTTTTCGACTGCGTTCGCAAGTAACTGGTAGAGTTCGTCAATATCGCCCGATTCCGTGAGCTCATCTATGATTCTCTCTGTAGTAGTCCACCACTGAGAATTCATGCTGCTGAGATGCAATGTTGCTTTGACTGGCAGGTATCATCCAAACCTCGACAGAACTGTTTTATTTGCAAATAAACATTGCCAGGGTGGCGGCACTACCCTGTGAAATGATTGTGTAGAGTTACTAGAGTACCTGGACTATATCATTGCCAAATATACCACGTACAGACTACAGTTCACCTTGCCTCCCGAACTGAATGAACTCACTTCCTTCCCAATTCGGTTGCAGCGAAGTGTGACGAAGTGTGACCTCCGCGAAGTGAACTTCATTCACTTCGAAGTTACTTCACCTCTGCGGCAACGCTACAGCGAAGTCGGCGATAACAAAAGTGGAGGCATATGCATTCATAATTATCCGCGGCATAAGTACAGTAATATGTAAATTTGACCTCAAACTGTACAGATTTCTTACAAGGTACTGGAATGTAAGGTGTACGTGAAGGAGAGGGTATCCGAGAGGAAGTCAGTAATTACGACGACGTGCCATTCACACGGATGTCAATGAACCCGGGTCGACAGACTCGACACCAATGATGCTATGTATAGGCCATATCAGCGAGAAACAAGGGGTGACATGCATATAGATGGTTACCATGATCCGCTATTTCCAGAGCCGCCGTTAAAGATAGTGAGTCCTGTGCAATTCGTGTCCTTGGTGTTGATACAATTGACTTGAAGATTTAGAGAATTGAAGCTGGAGGCCGAGCCTGGGCTGCTGGGCATGGTAGAAATACTGCTTCGGGTAGATGATAGAGTCTCAGTCTCAGATGTAGACGCTCCTCCATTTTGACTCTCAGAAGAGGCTGTATCGGTGAAGGAGTTTGCGGACGTCAGAAAGGACACCACATCTCTGATGATGGCGAGTGCCTCCTGGTTAACGGGACCATTCAAGTCCACTGAAACACCCTGGATTTGTTCATCTTTCCTCACAGATTCACCTATGCTGACGACTTAGAAACTCGCAATTCACCGGAGATGAGACATACTTTTAGTCGGTGCAAGTTCCATTGAGGAAGTTGACAATATACCCCTCTTCAAATGCTCAGACTTCGACTGTCGTTGTCAGATTTTGCCGCATAAAATACTATTGACAAAGGTGTTACCTTGGCTGACTCCAAAAGCTGGAGGGTGTTCGCATTGAATGCTCGTTTCGCACGTTTAGTGTCATTACGCTGCCAAATCTTGACCAACCAATTGCGTTTCTTAAGTAACTCGAGGTCGGCCTTGACTTCCATCAGGCTGAAGAAAAGGAAAGTAACCATGTGAGATGAACCTTGCCAGCGTACTCACTAGTCAAACCGGGCTTTTGTATCACGGAGGAGTTCCTGATGATTTTCATCCATTTTTTTGGACAGACGGCGAATTTGCATCATCTCGTCCAGTGTCATGCGAAGAAACACCTGGCCCGCACGCAATGAACCCTTGGCTATGTACCTTGCGAGAGGGATCGTCGGATCGTAACTTCCAACCGATCCGAGGTTTGACGTCAGGAGTAGCGACTGAGAGGAGTCATTAGACGCCATGGTCAAGGGGGGATACTTTACTGTTAGCAGAGCATTCTGCTGGCTATTAAGCGGAAGAAACTGGCGTGTGGAAAAGGTTACTTCTACTAAACCCCTCTTTGATGTTTACCTCCCTGCAGTAACCGAGTACTGGGTCCACGGGGTCCAATATGGATCCTTGTTTTAGCGTATTTGCCCGTCTTAGTTTTACTGCTGGCAGAACCCACCTGAAATTCACACGTCATCAAACCGATGCGTTTCCGTTCAAGAAAGCAGAGAGTCGAGGAAGCGCCATCCAAGCAGGAGGAAGAGCTATTTACTCAACTTCAGCTTGCAGCTTTCGGAGACATATCGACGAACAAGAATGACAGCCAGCTTTCCGAACCCGAGCTGTGGTGGTCTAAACACTACAACTGGCTGAAGGATAATGGATACATACTTCGATCCCGCTATGCCCCAGACTGGTTGCCTTCTTGGCAAGGAACAAGGAAGAGTCGAATAATGTGTGAAGATAGTTGTGTAGCCATGGTGAGTGTCAAAGATGTCAAGCGTTTATCACTCACCCATTGGAACTTTTTAGTATGCTACCAGGGTCCTTGATGGCACGCGTGCTTCAGATGGCGCTTTCGTTATGCTGAAGCTGATCAACAGAAGGATCCACCCTCACGAGATTGACATCGGACTGTTTTTCTCCTCTGAAAGGCTGGCCACGAGCGCCAACCACTGTGTCCCGCTTTATGATGTGTTGCCCGTTCCTGACGAAGAGGAAAATGCGATCGTCGTCATGCCTCTTCTTCACGGCTACACAGAACCCCCTTTTCGTACTTTGGGAGAGGCGATCGAGTGCGTTGCCCAATTATTTGAAGTACGCTTCCGTATATTTCGCCTGCCAGACACTAAATTTTGGTAGGGACTTCACTTTATGCACAAGCATCGCGTAGCTCATCGGTATGCAATGTTACTAATGTTTCAAAGTTCATTCCCAATTCATCTTCGTGCAGTGATTGTTCATCTAACAACATCATGATGGATCCGAGTAGGCTTTACATTGATGCATTTCATCCTGCCAGTCCTTTGATGAGACGTGACTTCTCGGGATGTGCACGCTACAAGACCCGAACTGAACGACCTCCAAAATATTTCTTGATCGATTTTGGTCTGTCACGCAGCTACGATGAATCCGTTGCTGAACCTATGGAAGTTCCAATATGGGGAGCGGATAAGGAGGTCCCGGAATTTCAGAATTCCAATGCTCCTTGCGACCCTTTCGCCACTGATGTATTCTACATCGGTAACGCCATTAGGAAGGGTTTCGTCGAGGCATGTCGCATTGTTATACGCCGTGTACTTCTCACTCAATTGAATCTAGCCGAAGCTCGGGTTTGACTTTATGCGACCTCTGATATCTGACATGGTTCAGAAGGACCCTTCAAAACGTCCGACCATGGATGAAGTTGTCGAGCGGTTTGATACTATCAAAGCTCAACTAAGTGGCTTGAAGTTGCGTTCACGCGTGGCTGACAAAGGAGAACGAGCGCATCACCGTGCTGTGCGTGACACATCTCACTGGATGCGACAACTCGGTTTCCTCGTTCGCGGCATTCCGGCTCTACCGAGGTCTTCGTGACGTTTGTGACGCTCCATCGCATTCATTTCTTTGGCATGTACTTACCAGCAGTGGTATGGTAGGCTTTACTTTTTCGGTAGTGGTTGTGTCAAATGCCTAGTCTCTTCAATGGCTGATTGGGACATCCCCCGTATGATGATTTTCAAGCAAGCAAATTCCATTGATTTACGCAAATTACCCACGAGCTGCCTGTGAGCGTAAATAATGGTTAGGGATGGGCGGGTGACTGGGGTCATACTGTCATATCCTTATCAATGGATCTATAATATCGTCGTAATAATACAGTAACATCCTGAACTGCCTCAAGTTGGATCAATCATACCAGGGAAGCAGATGATAAGGGAAATACAACAACATGTTCACTATTGGATATTGGATATTGGAAGTCATAAATCTCATTTCGCTAGTAATTGACCTACACAAGTATGAGAGAACTTCCTGGCACTCGCCTGATCACCTACAGTATAAAGATGGCGAGAGGCTGCGAACGCATGGGTAGCCCAAAAGTTGGCATCAGATATTCCGTACAACCAGATGGCCCGACCCTCGAACATTATGAATTGAGGCTTCTGATCGATCGTTCCTTTGAGTATCTTTCGCCATTTCTGGTCACCCAAATTGTTGTATTTTGGGTGAAGCTCACAACGTACGTACCGCCAGCTTGCAGGATCTGCCCACCTCTGAGCAAGTTGCCAAGGCCGGAATCGCCGCCGGATCAGCATCGTGAGCCTCAATGGGCCTTCTAAGAATATAAGAAGTCTGTACCTCCTTGTTCCTTCCCAAACCGGAATCTCTTTTGAGTTGTTCACATGTTGGAACAATGTTGGAAGTTCAAATCCTTGATTTTGTTATTTGCACTACATAATCATACATTTGCGCACCTGCTAGTGCAGGAGAGTCGAGCTGGGATACTATGTACCGCTCAGACAGTTCGCAGGATCGGAGCTGGAGATATTGTTCTACTATGTTTGACACTATAAATCGAGACGAAGGTGAGCACTTTAGTCGTGTTAATTCCTCGGGCACTAGCGTCCCTTTCACAGGTACTTACTCTTGGGGTCCTTTGAAACAAGTTGTCCACTAAGCGAACATCGAAATTGTTCCACGAAACCGCTGTAAGTTATCGTGAAGTAAAGCTCATCTCCGCGACAGCGGCCTATGATATGCCACATCCCGCGTTCCTTCTGAGTCCGAGTCGATAGAGCCGCATCACTCATGTGCATGAGTCAGGATTCGACTTAGCTTTCCCACTGTCAGATATGATTTACTTTACGACACCACTTGATTCTTCGTGTTTATGAAACAGGAGACAGTTTGCATCATCCTGCATGGCACTATAGGGGCAACGTTCCGACGTGTTAGGCCATGGGCGGGTGACCGCGTGAGTACCTGCCGCTGCGCTCAGCTACATCCACGCATGTGCGAGCCTACCGAGGAAGCATGCTTCGCTGTCACCTAGGCATAACTTAACTTAACTTATACTCCACTCGACCAATCCCATCGGGTAAGGCTTGTGGTACTATAAACGGCAAGTCCAAACGACCAGGATATGGCACACGACAAAAGGAAACTCCAGGTTACTTGTAGTGACAGCTCAGCAGTGCTGTGTATGTACGTCCGAGTCAACTGAGTCAGCTATGGTGACCATGCGTAAAGCTCCCAGTATCAAACGGTAATTGCTTGGAGGGTCAGGGGAGGCGCCCCAACTCATTCATTAATCATGAATAAAGAAACCGGCTTGCCAGCTCAAAGCCCAAAAAGGTAGCTCCATTGGCAAACGGCGAACTACATAAATCGCCAATGTCAGTGTGGAGTGATGATACAGTGCGCAGGTTTCACTTACCGAATGAGCGTCGGACTGAGCCCACGCGTGAAGGCCGCGATGCCTTCAGACCGCCATACTTTCCGCACGCAGTCCAAAGTAGAGGTATACTTCTGACCGGTCGAAGGACTGAACCCATCAGTTTGCATCCGAGATTTGATCATATCTATGGGGTATATCACTGCCCACAGCTAGAAACGAACCGATGAACTGAGCTGCAATAAATGACAGATTGGCGGGGCTTACCGCATATCCCGCTGCTGCGCCATAGAGGACGGCATTGAGAGGGTTTATCTGTTCGCGGGAGATCCCCTTTTGCCTCATTTCACGTTGAACTAATTTGTCATACGCCATGAAATAGACACCATAACCCGTAGCTTCGCGAAGGAAAGTTACGCATTGGCCTTTGAAGATGCCGGCAAGCCCATGCTGCGAGTATATCTTTTTGAAAGCATCCAAAGGTCCGTTGTACGCCGGATTTGTATTAGATTGGGTTTGTAGTCCTGGAAGGTCCTGTGAGACAATAGTCGATTCGCTTGATCATCCCGAAAACTCACGGATCCTGATGTGCTCGACTGGACCAGAGACGAAACCGTTCGCAAGGCCAGCGGCGACACCTGCTGTAAAGAGTTGACCAGCTTCAAGGGTTTTACCTCCTTCACCTCCCTTTCCACGTGCGATATTTTGCTCTACGAACACCCTCTTCACGTATTCTACTGCACCAAACTGTATGGACACGCAGAGTCCAATACCCAACAGAGGCGTGAGTGTGCCCTGGAGGACACGTGGATCTGTGATCTCTTGCTTTCGATTCATTTGGAGTTGAACCGACCTTGTAAAACGCCAACGGTCCTTCGTTCCTCAAAATCCCACCAGCACAGTCTAACATCCCAGAATATGTTCCCTTGGCCGACGTTTGCATGCGCTGAAAGCATGCAAACACGTAAAGCTCGGATATTCTGCTGAGCAGCTTTTCATTTACTGACCACTTTCACGATATCAAAGGGTTGTCCGACGAGCACCTGTACGATGAGAAAAAAACGCGACAGCGTTCAATATTTGTCTCGCACTCGGATCATGCATTACTCACCTGGGCGATTCCACCGGCGGTTCCAGCAGCCAGATCCTTGATGGTATTGCTTGCCATATTGTCGTGATGAGTCCGGAGAATCTAGGGAACTACTTTGGTGTGTGTTGGTAACCTGCAGAACACCCGAGGCCAGGAAAGTGTTGCATAAAGTTCGCGGACGTTGAATCTCGCTTTGCCATTGACATGTCAAGTAGCACGTGACCGGTCATCTTCTTTCCAATTTGGGAGACTTCAAAGTTCGTTCTGGCACATACCGGTGAGCCTTTGCTCCTGATCCAAAGACTAGCAAACGCGATTCATGAAGAACAGTTCTTGAGGTTGATGACGGAAGTCGTTGCAGAACAGCCCGTCGAAAATGACGTGACCTCCCTTGCCGGAAATGTGGGAACCGCAACAGAGGATGGCAAGAACGTCGGGGATGAGGGATATGAAGATGATGACGAAGACGACGATGAGGATGAAGAAGAGGCGGAAGAGATAGCTCGCCGTTTGAAGGAGCAACTTTGGGCGGACATTAGCAAGGCTCAGGCGGCGCAGGCTATGCCGAGTGGGCAACCGGTCACAGCCCGCGTCGCGACCCTTCCGGGTGAGCAAACTGTTTCTGGTTCCACGGCCGCTCTCTCCAAGAAACAGGATGCCGCATTCCAGACGATGAAAGGCATTCTTGCGATCACGGAGAACGACGCACTTGCACACTCTATGCTTTCCTCGGCTATCGTTCCGGGGACCAACAACGACAATGTGTTGAGCGTACTGAAACAGGTCGTTCTTGCTGGGTCTATCTCAAAGGGGCTCGCCAAGTCGTTGGCACCAGTCCTGGTATCATTGGCCCGTTCCGACGCGTTATTCGCGACGATGCGTCACTCAAATGCACCTGCTATCCAACTGGACAAGGGCAAGCGAAAGCGAGACGAGAGCGAAGAGGAACAACGGCAAAATGATGCCCGCGCCCCGAAACGACCGAACGTCGTACCCCACGACTTCCAGCGACAAATCACCGAAGCTGTTAAAATTGTCTCCAACACTCTCACCCTCAATTCTCCGACAGATGGTTCTCTTGATCCGTCCGTCATCTCTTCCGTCCAGCTACAACTGCATCAATTGTTCCTTTTTTCCATGACATCATCCGCCGGAAGTGGTCCGGAAATGAACGCGCTTCAAGAGATCGGAGGATTGATTCAAGTCCTCGGAGTCCTCAGCGGTATTCAGATTGGCCCCACAGCGACTCAAAACCACGCTGTCCAACAGGCGCCGCCTGGCTCTGCGCTCCATCCTTCTTCCCACCCCTGGATCCCGCAAGGCACACATTCCACTCCGACCTCTGTTCCGTCCAACGATATCGGCACGGCGGTCTATCCCTGTCTCGTGCCCGGCTGCCGCAAGATATTCGCAAGACTCTACAGCCTGCGGGCACACCAGCGTGTGCACGCGGTACACCGCCCGTTCCGTTGCGCGGTCTGCCCTGCGTCGTTTGCGCGTAACCACGACCTCAAGCGTCACGCCAAACTTCACGAAAAGAAAGCTTGGCAATGTGCTGGCTGCGACAAGATGTTTTCCCGCCGCGACGCGATTAAGCGACACAAAAATAGCAGCGCGACGCGCGGGGGTAAGGGTGAAGCTTGCGTCAACTCTGCGGTCAGGGAGGTGGCGTTAGATAAAGAAGGCGACGAGGACGCGGTGCGGGAGGGTCGGCGCACGCGGATGTGGATGGACATCGCTGCGGGCGGTGCAGCAGCGTACTACGGACCAGGCGAGGACGGTCACGGCCACATGCATATAGAGGAAGGAGAGGTGCACAGTGATGTCATCCAGGAGACGCAAGCAGCCGTGCTCAGCCTCCATGCAACGTTGCAGGGACACGTGTCGGCTGCGCTTGGCACGGACCACGCCGCGCCTCCACTACACCTCGACCCAACTGGCGGGCAAGCGACGCTGGCGAGCGTCATCGCGCGCGCGCAGATGCAGAACATGCTCGGACTCGGTTCGCAAGCGCAGATTCAGGGCATCGGATCGTCGGGTCCTGCCGGTGGTGGCACCAACGGTTTGGCTCGCCCTGAAGGGTTCATATCGTATGGCGACAACGTTAATGACGAGCCGCCGCCTATTGGAACGTCGTCGCTTGACTCTGCCCGGTCCGCAGACGACGGAGCAGGATTGCGACCCGAGACTGCACCTCAGCTGTCTCTCTATGGTCTGTCGGAAGAGCAGACAAAGTTGCTCGAGCAGGCCATCGCCAATGCGGCGTCTGCTGCGCAAGCGCAAGCTGAAGCCGAGGCCTCATTGGAGGAGGAAGAGGAAGAAGAGGACCAGGATCAACAGCATGACTTGGAGGACGAAATGAATGACGACGACACGCTCAGTGGTTCAGTAGGCATCCCGGAGGCATCTGTGGCAACATCAGGACAGTGATCCTATATATCATTGCTTTTCAATCTCTCGTGTTGTATCAACGACCTAATGACATAAATAGTGTATCGTCTCGTTTTATCGTTTGTCACCGTCTCGCGGTCAACTTCCAAAGGCTACCCAAGTCCTTGTACATGCCGAATTCGAAGGATGTCAAACCAAATGTTATACAGTAGTCGTGCTGTGGTATCGCTTCAAGCCAATGCCAATATTTACATGGATGAACGCGAAACTGGTGGTTGCAAACGATCAGCAATGGATAAACAAAGAGACAGGAGGTGCGCAAGCGAACACGCGACGAGAAGACAAACCATGGCTCACCTCGAAGTCGTCAGAATGCAAGATACATTTTAGGGCTACATTTTACTGCCAGAACCGCGTCTAGGCCGGGGCGGTCTCGGGGCTAAATACTGTTCTCTCCGTTTTGCCTCTGCTTGCAGCCAGAACTCCTGATTTTGGGACGATTCGCGTCGCCATGCCTCGGCGATGGCTTGGGTTGGGGAGATGACGGAGTCGTGGAAACGGTGTGTTCTATTGGCATCTGGTTTTGGTGGGGGGTGGGGAGGCATGTTGGAGGTCATCGCATACTGTGGAAGGAGGGGACGAACATACTCATGATTAGAATGGACATTTCGAGAAAGGTGAAAGACAAGGAGAAGGGGACCGAATGTAAACGAAAACGGGCGTACGTCAGCTTCTTCAAGGGAATACAGGGATAGGGCAGCTGAGCAGAGCAGGGGCCGAGAGAGAGGGGGAATTACGCCTCTTTATACAAGGTTTTGGAAACGAGAAACGATACGGACCTAAATCTTATTGCTTACACTTTTAAAACACGTCCCGCCCAAGGGCAGGGCAAAATAATTTATTTGCCCCCGTTCTTCGAGGGGAGAGGCCAAAGGGGACCACCATTGTTCGAGTGCCTATAAAAGGAAAGTTGAAAGATTGCGGGAAGAATTAACCGGTCAGAATATCGGCCTTCTGCGCTGGAACTCTTGGTCCCTCCCTTTCCCCCTGCGACGGAGGAGAGCCCCCCTGCAACGTCTCTTCGCGATGGGATCCGGAAATGGGCAGCGAACAAACGAATTGCCATAAAAGGTAGTTTCAAGGGCGGTCGGGGACGTAACGGTTCATGACCTTCCTTCCCTTTGGTGACGCGTTCAAATTCCAGGCCTTTCGTTGCAAGCGAAGTAAAATAATAATAAAAGTCCCAAGACAATAATTTTGAGACGCGCCCGCGTGTATTGAATGATCGAGTCATATCTCATGTCCGCAGGGAAGTCAAGAGTTTCTGGGTATGATTTCATCATGAACGATACTTGACGCCGTGACTCAGATGATCGGTATCATCCCCGCACACCGCCCCTGGATTAGAATCAGTGTGTGCGCGCGGTGGAGAGCGGATGTAACCACGGGTGGCGCCCTCGGATGAACTTGAGCCATAGATTGTTTCGATTGTCGAACGGAGGGCATTGAGGATGCCTTTCTGTTCAGATCGCTAGACCAAGACCACGATCGGGCTGTGTTTTAGTATGGCACTTGGATGAGAGCCATATGTTTAGAAGATCCGCAGCTCAGCGGTGGGTCTCGAAAAGTGCAAAAGGAAGAAGAACCCGCCGCGTGACCTGCCCATATGTCTCAGGCATTGTTCCCTCGTTATGGGAAGAACAATGTTCGTCTTTAGGGGAAATGATGCTATGATGTGGGGTTCTAATCTGCCGTGTCTCGGTTAAGGAAAAGGAAGGAACTAGAGCTTGAGTGGGACTGACAGTCACTTTACCAACGTAAACTTGCATTTTTTCGCACATGCTGAGTGACTTGACAGGACTCCACCGAGTTGTGCATTTCGTTGAGAATGTTTGGACCTTTGTGGAAAAGATCCGGGCGACGGGAATTTGAGAAGGTCCTGGCCAATGGGAGAAAGAGAGAAAGTAGCCGGAAGAAGAGAGGTCGAGATGTCCTGTAACTAGCAAAAAAAGACGACAAGTATTTAGAAGTTGTCGTTATTCTTCCTCATATCGAGACTCGTGACTGCGACCGTGGCATGAAATCAGAAATACACGAAAATGTTACCCACCGTCGTGGCCACATGGCCTCCGAGTGACGTGGAACATAAGTTCGGGATAGCACGGGGATGTGGCAACAACTCTCCCTCCCTCTCCGATCTAACATCCGCAGGATTACGACGATGAGCGAAAAGTGAGTGTCCGATGGTGAAATCCTTTCGAAATTGACATGGAAACCAAAAAACCAAGCCTCGTGAACTTCATGGGCGGGTCCCCGCTGAATCGGCTGTCGTGGCTGCGACCCTCGGATTCGTTTCTGAATGCCATCGTCGAATCCCCGTCCGCGCGATGGATCTTGTTCAAGACCGGCATGCCGCTGCTCGCCACCGCCGGCACGTCGGACACGAACCCAGCTCCCAGCGCGGACTCGAAGCAACAGCGCACGTTAGCCCTCCTGACGACGCAAGACGTCCAGCCCTTGCTCGGCCTCGGCCCATATTTCGGTCAGGGACAGGCTGCCGGGGAGGCGCGCACGGAGGAGTCGCCCTTGCTCGAAGCGGCCCGTATCCACGGTCCGCGCATCGTCTTCCTCGGCCTCGAAGAGCGCGATCCGGCGACGGCCTCTGCGCTCCCGTCTTCGGACTTCAAGGATCCCGAGATCGCCGTTGCCAATATCGACGGCACGGTGTACTTTGCGATCGACGTCGCCGATCTGGACGAGGGACAGGTCGACGAGGTCGTGCAGAACTCGGAGCTTACAACGTCGGGCGCTGCCAAGCTGGCGTTCACGGATCCGAGGACGGCGATGGGAGCGTTGGATATGTTTGCTGCGGCGGTGTTTGCTGGCGCACGGAGCATGGTGGATTGGAATGATAGAAATAGAGTACGTTCTCGCGCGATCGATCGTTTTTCATAGTTCAGCTCACTCACTCACACTCAGTTCTGCCCTGCTTGTGGGTCTCCGACGTACTCACTCTGGGCGGGTTGGAAGCTGTCGTGTACCACGCTGCTGCCGTGGGCGGATAACACGGGCAAGAAGCCATGTCCGTCAGGGTTGGTCTCCCCCCTCTGAACTCCTGATTTATTGAAATCGTAACTCTGACTAACTCACTGTGCTGTGAAAAAAGGCGCGGACTGCAGAACTTTTCTCATCCGAGAACTGACCCCGTCGTGATTATGTTGGTGATGAACGAGACCCGAGACAAGGTCATCCTGGGGAGGAACGTATGTCGAATGCTATGCCCCTGTCCTCCCATGTACCCGTGCTAACAGTTGGAACTCTTGTAGAAACGATTTCCACCCAACTTCTACTCTGCCCTGGCAGGCTTCGTCGAGCCTGGAGAGTCTTACGAGGATGCAGTGCGACGCGAAATGTGGGAGGAAGCTGGTGTCAAAGTCCGGAACGTCCAGTATCATTCTGGGCAGCCATGGGTGAGTAGGCTCTCGCAGTATTCGTGACCCATATCCATTTACATCCATTTCGAAAGCCGTTCCCTGCCAACCTCATGCTGGGTTTCTATGCCACAGCTGACCCCTCCCAACCAATCCGAACGGATCTGGACAACGAACTGGAAGGTGGGACTCCGATCTAGGGAAAGTGTTTCATGCTCATGTGATAATGCTGGTCTTTCTTTAGATGCTCGGTGGTACACTCGCGAAGAAGTCTCGGCTTCTCTCAACGCAGCATCGAGCACGACCGATAATAGGATCGTATCGAGTTGGACGGATGACGGATCCAAGCCTCGATCGGGAACTGAGACTCTCGCCAAGGCAGAACCGTTAATCAAGGTTCCACCCACTACTGCCATCGCAGGCATGCTCATCAAACATTGGGTGGAAGGCAAGATAGAAGCAGGGAATTCCACGAAAGGAAATCTATAGGATAGACAACGCAGCTATGTATCATTCAGCATAAGCGATATACATATACATATACAGTGTGCCTAGGAATCCAAGGAGATGGGAACAATAAATCTGGCAGACGATTGGTTCCGCAAATGAAGCTTCGTAGACTGCAGATCGACCTATTGCGGCGTTCGTTACCGCCGGTGGTACAGAAGAGTTGATGGACTAACCCGATACAGTGACTGTCTTCTCCTTGCTGGGAATGATGTCAGGCCATTAGGTTGAGATGGAGTTGAGGCCGCCTACCACATGACTAAATCCTAAACGAGCTCAGTGTTACATCGATGAACGTTCGTGAGCCATGGCGCGAAGTACACCGTCGCCGTCTCGCCACAAACATTCTCCTTGCCAGAGCACATAATCTGCCATCTCGTTGTTCGTGATAAAGTCAACGCAATCCTGGTCAGATGCTCCAGGTTGGATCCAGATAGCAGGGATGCCTTGAGCTTTGGCTTGTTCCAACAGTTTGATGGTGATCTGTACAGCCGCGGACGAGTAAGCTAAGGGGCTTGTATGCTATGACGATATGCTGCATACCTTTCCGGGCGTTACGATGCTCAGTGCTGTTTCATGCGGCGAAGACAGTTCGTCGATCGACTTGATGGTCTTGTGCCCCTCGAGCTCGCCCTGCGTCTATGACGAATGAG
>JBBPOR010000589.1:0-20335 GCA_038091555.1 Leccinum sublutescens | reverse complement strand
ACACGAGCACCGAGAATTACGATGACTTAGTTGTCGCCAATGATGGACATGATTGGCCGTGTCAGCCTCGCCTCACGGACCTGGACTTCTACATTTCCGATGATAACTTACCGGCCGGGTCATACTCCAGGGGTCTGTTTTCACTCCTCGAGGGAGCGCCGCGGTCTCTCGAGACGCTATGTTTCTCACTCGATCTGTTGGCCGCTCTCAGAATAACTGCAGACGTCTTGGAAAGCATGTCGGAGCATCCCAGGGCTTGGACGGACCTTTCTTCGCTTCGCTCGCTGACACTGCGAATGGATGAGATCTATGAGATGCCAGTTACGGACGTGAGTTAATGTCTGGCGTCTCGCACGGTCACTCGATCACTTATCGTTCCGTCCGTCCTCCAGGAACTTTCCCAGTGCATAGATGGTACGGATCCCCCCATTCTAATAGGTCTGCACTGAAAGAATTCTCGCATACGTCTCATTAGAAAACTCGCCCAAAGTTCTGGATTTCCTTCGTTACACACTCGGTACCACCTGTAGTCTCAGACATGTGGATTATTTCGGGAGAGTTTTCCGATGGGTAGACGGGGAGTGGTCAGAGGGAGTCTCTTAGTAAAGTACAACCATGGATCTACGAGCGTCCTGCACCGTCCTGGTCATCTTCACGATTGCAGCGAGACCACGCGTGAGAAACTGACAATCTATAAGAAAGATCAAGTTGCAGACACAAATTTGCACTGCTCGCACTGCCCAATTGCTTCGCACCTTACGTTTTGCATCGCGCCTGGTTTGCAGTAGATATGACTCTCTTTGGGTGGACCAGTGAGTTCACAATGCATTTTCGTCTTGTCCATTGTCTCGAATTTTTGCCTCTTTTCCCAGCCCCGGAACGACGAAAGGTCGACCAAATCTTACTTGCTGCGAGTGAACGATGAGGACGTAAGTAGAGCTGTTGCCACCCGTTGGGTGGCTCATATACATAGTCAATTGATTACTTGTTGTTCCCTCACCACTTCTTGATATGTAATGTCGCCTACGGGCTTTCATTCAATAATTCTTTTTTGTGCTTGATATCACGGCGCCATGAGATACGAAATTTTGACAGCTCGTGAAAAAAGTCGAGGATGCATTCATATCATGGGTCAACATGGCTCGCATCCATCAACTCTTTGTCTCTCGGAATGATCGAACGGCGGGAGCGGATGGCTGCAGCACCCGCCGCGTCAGCTTGAACGCCTCTCTGACTGGCCAAAAAATTACTCGCCTCGAAAACCCCATTATTCACACACCTTGTCAGACCCTTCTCTCTTGTCGATCGTGAACAACGCCAGTAGTATGCACATCACGTGGAACCTCCTGGCATGATATGCTGAGATACTTAAGTGGCATGCAGAACATATCTGTTAATATTGACAAAGCTTTGGAGCAGCTTGTATGTGCATACAAAAGTGCGCCTTATTTACTTGGATATGCCTATGCTTAACTGGTGATAACTCTATTCTATGACACCGCATGGCATTATCAATCATCCAACAAATTTGACTGCCAGCTTCAGTTTAAGGGATCAGGAATGGGATGCTGCTGCTTTTCTATTTCCGTACAATCCATCCACTGCAATATTCATAATTTGCATATGCATGCAAAAACACGTCTTGATTACATCAATGATAACTCTATTCCATGATATTATCAATCACCTGACAAATTTTATGGATGCTGCTGCTTTTCTATTTCCGTACAACCTATCCGGCGCAATACTCACAATTTGTATATGCATACAAAAACACGTCTTGATTACATCAATGATAACTCTATTCCATGATATTATCAATCACCTGACGAATTTTATGGATGCTGCTGCTTTTCTATTTCCGTACAACCTATCTGCCGCAATACTCACAATTTGTATATGCATACAAACCACCTCTTGATTACATCAATGATAACTCTATTCTATGATATTATCAATCACCTGATGAATTTTACTGCCAGCTTCAGTTTAAGGGATCGGGAATGGGATGCTGCTGCTTTTTTATTTCGGTATAATCTATCCACCACAGCATCTCTGACTTGTCTCAACTTGAATGCATATCTAGTACTTGATATGTTTGGGACCACCCTTACCAGTGAAAAGATAGCTTGGGTATGGCGCTGCACAGCGTGTGCACCCGTGCGTTCCGAGCTGTGTTAGGTGACGGCTCTTTCCCGCTCTCCTATTACCTTCCGCGGACCGTACGCTGCTCAGCGGCGACCCCTATCGCACTTTTCACCCTCGACACCCCTAAAGCTCTTTCACTACCATTCCACTTGAAATAGAATACTGGCCATAACGCTTATTTAGGCAGGCGTACGTGTAAACTGCATCTAGATCGTCCGTTGTAATAAGTACAAGGAAAATATTTGCCGAAATCCAAGGTATCGAGACAACTCATGATCAGACGGCCCATGGACGAGAACAAGACACCAGCCATCCATGAGGGTATGCAAAAAAACCGTCCTAATCAAAACGGTTGAGGTACGTTGACGGCGCCCCAGCATCCCCATCCACTCCACAAGACCCAGACGACCAACAGATGTAGTCCACTCGCGTAGCCCACGAACGACAGCCTCGCGCGACGATCCCCGAGAATCGAGCGCGTGAGCGTCAGGAGGAGACGCTCCGGGAGTGGCAGAGAGGTGTATGCTTGCGTCGCTTCCTGCAATTCGCGTCAAGCAAAATAGATGAGATGAGAAAAAGACAAGATAAGACGGTCCCTGAGGTACGCACCCTTCCCCGAAAAGCCTCAAACGGATTCATCGTCTCCTCATACCTTTGCCTCCACCTCCCCAGCTCCACCTCATCCGCATCCGCACCATCCCCTGCACCGCCCATGGCTCTTGATTTGCCGTCCCGGCGCGAATTCGAGTTCGATGACGACGACGACGTTCCAGGAAGCGGATCCAACTGCGACACCGACGATGTCTCGCGATAACTCTGCATGTACCGCACCTTCTCGTACAGCTTCAGGTTGTCCGACTGCAACGATTTGATCTCGGAACGCAGCTCGGAAATCGCGTGGAATTGACGTCGAAGTTCCTGCAATGCCATGCCACAGAGATCCCTGAGTGAGCACCCAAGCCGCAAGTAAGAAAATAAGAAACCACACGTTTACCTCTTCCAACTCGGTATTCCGTGTTCTGAACCGGTCCCGTTGGCTGGTCACGATGGGCAATATCGACGTGTCGGCAGACGAGGTGAATGGAATCGGCGTGCTTCGGGTCGTACTCCCGGACGACTCACCATTCTTGCGCTTGGGCGCTTCCAAACCGAGACTGGCCAGCGCGTCATCGACTCGCGCCGTTCCGCCAGTGATCGCGGCCTTTACAGAATGGTTATCGAGCGCGAGGAGGTCTGTCTCGAGTTTCTCGTTCAGTGATTTCTGCTTGGAGAGCTCTGCACGGGCCGTGTTGAGCTCCGACTGTGTCGACTGGAGGGACTCTTCAAGAGACGTGTGCAGTATCTGTGTAGGAGTACAAGACGCGAGTGAGCCCGGGTGGTGACACAAAGGCGAGGGAAACCGAGAGGTGAGCTCACCCTCAGGCAGTGCAGCTCCACTGCTACAGGTGGTGTGAAGTGCCGCGTTGGGGGGGGCATGTGCCGTCCGAGTCGTCGCCCGGCGACCTCTGGGCGTTGGTGTATGCGCGCAGGAAGTCATTGTTTCGCGCGGGGGTGGGGGCGGATATGGAGGTACATGTATGAGGTCGGGCGCGGGTGGAGTTGCAATCAACGGTACGGGGGGCGCAGAGGGTGACATAGGTAAGGGAACAGATTTGGGCGAGAACGTGGGTAGTGGCGGCGGCAGTGGCGGCACGACAAACGTAGGAGAGCTAAACGTTGATGGTGCAGCCGTGGACTGAGGGTACATAAGCGGTGCCAGTGGGCACGAACCCCGGTGGAAGATCAGCTAGTCTGGGAGTGACGATGACACTCCCCGCACTGGCATTTGTGATTGGGCGCGGACAGGCGGGGAGGAGGATCTGTGTCTGGGAGGCGAAGAGCTGCCTGGGGTTTCGGACAACCGCACCCTGCCTCGGCCCCTGTCAGTGGTGAGGGCAGTGTCCTTGACGTGGTCATCGTCACTGGCAGCGCCTTCCATCTCGGTACTGACCCACGCGGTACGCAGATTGCTGCTGCCGGCTTCAGTGGCTGCTGCGGCACGCGTCAAGGAGTCGATGACATGCTCTTGCCAGTTGCTGAGCCTGTCGGAGCCGCCGGTGCTGTTTACGCCGCCCAGCCCTGGTGTTCTAGCAAGATCAAAACCGGGGGTGGCGGTTCTCTCTCTCAGCTCTTTCCACAGCTTCTCTCTGGGTCCTCTCCCGTCCGATTCGTCCGATTCGCTCCCTTTCGATCATTTCCCTCTCAACCTTCTCGCGCTCAATTCTTTCCCTCTTGAGCCTCTCTCTCTCAGCCGCCACCCACTCTTTCTCAGCCCTCTCCCTCTCCATCGCTGCCCTCTCCCTGTCAGCCGCCTCGTTTCGCTTGCCTCTCCCTCTCCGACTCCCGGGACTGCGAAGCATGCGAACTCGAGAGCTTGGACGCCGAAGAGACTTTGCGGTCGCGCTCGACGTGCATCGTGAATGAGGAGACGCGCGAGGCAGAACTCGAGACCGTGCGTTCGCGCTCGTACTCTCGCGTGATGCGCTCCGAGTGTATAGACTGTTGATGGCCATGCAAGTGCTGCGAGTGCCAGTGTGCGTGCGCCTGGGCCTGGGGTGGCGGTGGTGGCGGTGGTTGTGGCTGCGGCTGCGGTGCCCGAGGCGACTGGTGATGAGATTGCGATCGAGAATGGGATATCGATTGCTGGGACGAGGATACGGATCGACTGTGGCTGACCGCGTCCATGAACACCGCATCGAGTCGACCTGAAGAAGACCCCTGACCCTGCGGAGTCCTGGCCCCGGAGCCGACAGAGTCCTGAGAGTGCGTGCGGGAGGGCACAACTGATGCTGGGCGGGACGGGGCTCGCGACACGGAGCGAGACGGGCCAAAGTCGTCTTCGGAGTAGGTATCGGGTTCGTCTTCGTCGGCACGGTGACCGCTTTCGCTGTACACGATGGACGCAGGGCCACTGTTGAGAAGAAGAGAAGAGGGTCAGTACAACGGGAAAATGGTGGCGTGGCGATGGAACGGGGGCTTACTACTTGGTCACGCCCTGTGATGAGATGAAACGATCAATTGAAAATGCGGCGTCGTCGGACAGAGTGAACACGAACGTTATCGTTCCATTTGATCCGTGCCTTGAACTCTGTCAGGCCGAAATGGATCTCGACGCTGAAGACAATGGTCCAGTAGGTCTTGCCGTTCCGACCTGACTTGGGCTCGGCGCTGCCGCTGAGCGGCGAGAGATCCGCACGGACAACACAGAGGGTGGAGTATTCCTCTGAAAAGGATGACGTTAGCTGTGAGAGACAGACGTCATTCACCAAGATTCTCAGCATGAAGCCGAAGGATCCAAGGAGGGATCGTATCGCCGCCGCGATAACACCATATCTCCACCTCAAACACGGACAAGGTGGATACGTTCGTCAGTTCGGTGCAATATTTGCGTGTGAAGACGGTCGATTCCTTCACTTTCACACCCTGTGGCGGCGGACGATAATGAATAGGAGGACGGAAGAGGGGACAGAATGGAAAGCCCGTACTCTTGCAAGAATGCAATCAAACGCATCAGGGAGAAGCTTCGGCCCTGAAGGGAGTTCGCAGAGTCTCTCCTTTCGAGCAACGTGTTCGGGATCGTTGGGATCAAACTCGCGCGGGTATTCCACGCCATACATGAACCTTGACACTCTAGCCGAGACGTGGTGATCACAGTAGAAGCCAAGGGCTCCGTCCGCCACAGCCTTTGATCTAAAACAGGACATTATTGAGTATCGCATCCGGATTGATCAAAACTGCGGTAGCCAATGAGAGACATTCACGTTTCGGCGATCTTCAAGTTGGAGCTGGGTAAATAGCCATGGGCTTGTAGCGAATCCTCCCACCAGCCACACGGACTGTCGAAAATGAAGACGTGTAACTCCAGATAGCATGTGGATATACCTACTTCGATCATACCCTGAGATGCCAGGACCTGCGCCTTGATCAACGTTATCGCGGCCTGGATGGACGGCTCAAACAGCTCTGCTACTTCCGTACTGGGGGTTGGTGAGCTGAGAAGCCAGAAAGGGGGGAAAGGACCCTACCCGGTAAGCTTGAGAGATCCACCGCGTATCCCTACAGAGAGGTCCTTGTCGAGCGGGGAACCAAAGGGGACCCATTGATCCCCATTCTTGTCGCGGAACCATCGTTTAGTGGTCTCGTCGAATCGTTTGGTGATGTGTTCTATGGAATCGGCAGTTCCATATCTGGAGTTCTTCAGTTTTTCTGTCCATGTATGTTTATGAGGTTCGTCGAGGATTACCTGCTAAGAATTCTCTCGCCCTCCGACTGACGAACACCGATCCTGCAAATATACCTGTCAAGCCCGATTTAGAAAGATGGACGACGCTTCAGGGAGAGGTACGAACAATCTGGCGGTGCGACTTCCTCGATGACGAGCGGATTCGTGCCCCGCACTGCGTAAGAGCTGATATCGAGGGTACCACCGCCTGCGTCTGCCACGAGAAAGCCGTGCCTGGATGGATTCTAGGGTCAAGGGGATGAGTGTGATTTTTCACGACTCGCGAGAAGTTCCACGTACGGAAAGGACATCGGCCGCAAGTCCACTCTGGACGCAGGCGTGGAGACTAGCTTCGCCCTCTGCGACGAAGCGGATCCGGGCGCGACCCTCGTCTGTGTCGGGAATGAGACCGCCATAAACAGCGGCACGACGCATCCTGGTCTGTTGTGCGCCCTCCCAGCCATTGGGGTGACTGAGGACAAACTCGATGGAGTATTCGACGGCCTGCCAGAGGGCCTTGCCGTTGGCATGGGTATCGATGATGAAGCTACGAGTGCAGCGGAAGAGGTATCGGAGAAAATCGCCGAACACGTCTACGGCGGACTTGTGGCGTGGAAGGGGGCTGAGACACATTCCGTTCATGTTGAGCTTCATGGACTTTGGACGCATACGCAGTTGAACCTGTCCGGAGAGGTCAGCGTAGGACACGACGCGATAAGACGGGAACGCACAGTTCAGCTTTGATCCAGCCATCGTCCTCTGCCTGTGAAGCTACGGACGCGTTGTCGGCCTCCGCGCCTGCTGCCATGACTGTTCCGTCTGTGTCATAGTAGAGACTCGAGGGGATCTTGCTGTTCCCCGCAACGTGCTCCTGTCCAGGGAAGCTGCCTTGGGCGATGGGTTGAACTGGTTATTAGGGAGAAGGGTATATCGCCTGGCTCGAGGATAATGGAGCTTGGTAGGAGCTTGAAAATTTCCGTTTTGGAAGAGTCCATTTTCTCCGCGGTGCCCTTGATCCTGCCCAAATCTATCTTACAACACATCAATCGCGAAGACTCATGTGTAAACTTAGTACTTTAACTCATCAAGACTCCACTTTGCAGACAACGTCGAGCGTCCGCGGCCACTGCGACTACGTCATTGAAGTCGAAATCAAAGGATCGCAGACAGACACGTGCTGGAGGTCTACCAGCAAACTCGAACTGATGCGCGGAAGCCGACGGTCCAACGAGAAGCTCGCGTCACAGTCGCCTCGCAGGTCCCCTCAGATCGCGCCGCATCCCGGGTACCTCGAACTCGGGAAGAGGCCGAGGAGGACGCTTATATCGCGTATCTAGAGGCCAAGTTGGGATACGCGAAGACCAAGCGTCAACAGGGGGAAGAAGACGACGGACTGGAGGTGCGTAGAGCGTGCAGCGGCGGATGCAACGTTCTCAGGCTGGACCAGCAAAGATCAGATTTGTTAGACTTTGCGAACACTCTTGAGGGTTCCCTACTGGACTTTCCTCGGGATCGCAGTGGTTCCCGATATACGCCAGGTGACGAAGAGTTCTCAGACTCAAAGGAGGATGAAGCGTTGGTTTTCAGGTCTGGGACATCTCTGAGTGCCTTGGATAACCAACGGCGGCTTCGCAATAGTCGTTTAGGACGGACAAGAGAGTTTCTGTGGTACGACAAGATCTGTGGATGTCCTGCCGCTCGACACATCCCCTTCGACCGACCTTCTGCTGCCTCTCAGCCCTCAAACACAGGTTCGTTCAATTTTCTCTTCCCCGTCCCATCGTCTATGATATCCTCATGCTCGTTCATTAGTCGCCGTTATCCGTTCTAGTAACACACGAGCTCTCCAACCTCAAAGCTCCATATCTCCATCCCATCCAACCCTTCCCAATGTTTGCACTCTCGCCCATCCACGTGCACTGTACCCGTCAACACCGATCCTGGACCTCGTTCCCTCGAATACCTCTCTTGCCAACCCTCCCAAATGGATTAATCTTCAAAGAGCATCGAGAGGCTGCCCTCCGAGAGCGCGGTCTCCGCCCTCCTCGCAAATATTTGAGCAAGCAAGAACATGAGGCAGACGAATGGCTGGGCAGTGTCGCTTCTAGTTGCATCAATGTAAACGGCCCAAGCGAAGCCGAATGGCCCAAGGCAACCTGGTTAGCCAAGAACCGTTCATCAGAGAGCGCCAATTCGGATCTTACACCCTCGGCTACCCCGCACTTGGGGGACAAGGAACCGACACTGGTTCGCCATTCCAAGCTCTGCACCGGCCAACGCAAGGCGCATGATGGACTTGGACTCCACACTCCAGTCATGTGGGCGTAAGGAACGTTTGAGAAAAGGAAAAAAAAAAAAGAATACGTGACTCAGTCTTTCGTTTGGCGATCTCTCGATCACAATCGTCCCCTTCCATTCCAATCTGTTGGTTCATATTACCATGAAGCGTGCTAGTTCATCTCGGAATTCTCCCCCATCAAAACGGACAAGGCAATCTTCTGACTTTCAGGGGGCCTCGGACTTATGGGCATCGAAGGTCGACCCCGAATGTGATACCAAGTGGCATGGAATTCCCCTCGGTAGAGATCACGAGCAATGGTCTGACTCTGAGGGAACATCCGACGCGTCCGTCGCATCTGACACGTTACAGGAGTGTCGGAGATGCGACATCCGAGTTGGCAAAAATATTGCATGTGTGAACTACACATTTTTCATTTTTCGTTTTTCATTCATCAGTCGGATACCATGGACTGATGGAAAGATCATTGGATTGTTTCTTTTGCATTTTCTCTCTTTCGTTTCTCTCAGTCTTTTTGGTTTGTTTGGGAAGAGGGGAGTAATACTACCAATTGTGCTGAGCTCAATATACTGTCCATGTGATTGCTTTCTTTTTTTGTGATGCTCTCTCTCTCTCTCACTTGCATGTCTAAACATTTGTTGAATACAAGAAATTTACAAGATTATAATAATATTAGTTAAGAGCAATCACAGGAGAAGAAAGTGCATGGTCAACAAGTAAGCTATTAGTAAAGCAAGTGAAAACAATCCTTCTTCCAGCAGTAACAGGAGAGCTGAAATGGGCCAACACCCTGGCTAGTACAGCCAAAATTTGGCCAGGTTTGGTAGGAATTTTGATTCCCAGTTGAGGAATACAAAATTCACTACCTTCCCAATCTCCCACTGCAAAGACAAAGGCATACATAGTTGGATGATCATTCCAGTCTATGTGCACTAGTCCTGATCCAGCCTCTTTGACAGCTATTGCAAAAAAGGGTCCTTCCATGAAGACATCAGGTCTTGCTAGCTTTTTTTGAGCCAAGATAGCTTCCACTCTTTGATTAACCCTGAAATTGTTATTAGTGAATATAGATAGATAGATAGATAGATAGCTACTTTTCAAGGATTTTTAGTTGATCTGGTGCATCCTCTTTCATAAAATTAGTTATACGAGGAGCAACAAAGTCCTTGATAAACTTGAGAAGTTTGTCTATGGCTTGGATAGCCTTGGGAGATTGGTCATGAGTTTCTCTAGTCAGATAGGGTTTGAGAGAGAAAATTTCCCAAATTCCAAGATGAAAGCTGTGACTACTAGAGCGATTTTTGTCCTGGAGGGAATAACTAGCAATCCCTGAAAGTAGAAGATTGTCCCAAAGTGTCACTAGATGTTTTTGAACATCCTTGTTGAGTGCACAATCCCATCTAATTAAAAAATTGGGAGGAAGTGGTAAAGTCTTCAGGACTGGGTAACTTGAAGGAGGAATAGATAGGTGAGATATGGGGATTAAGATTTTTCCATCTATGGGCAATGGTTGCAGTTGGGAAGGGGATTGAGTGGAGGTAAAATCTTTAGAGATAATCTTGTTGACTCTTTCTCCATTCCTTAGACCTGACAGAAACTGAAGAGGAGCAACATGTATAACATGTACCACTTTGAAAATCATTATCAATGATATCACTGTTAATTCAAAAAAATTAACTGACCTTTGCTTTGTTCTATCTTGGCATGGGCTTGGGTATGATCACGTTTTTTAACCCAATTCTCCTGTTGCTTCACTCTGCCATTCTTGCTACGCATACCATGACGAGCCATTCTGAATAAAAAAAGTTAAAAATTAAAAACCAAAATGTCCAAAATCAGTAATAAAAACACATACATGAGAAAGTTAATGAGGCCTAAAACAGTTGTACATAAAACAGTAAGTCAATCATCTACTGGGTTGCTACCAGGCAATATGGACTTACTGTAGTTTTGATTGTGTTTGTGATGCAGTATCTTGTAGAAGAGATATCCAGAGAACTGAGATGGTCAGATGGACTGTATGGGGTTTTATATAAGTAGTATATATCCTGTACATTAGCTAACAAGGCTATTCATATGATATCATAGACATGCATAGACATGCATAGCCACATCATAGCCACATCATAGCCACATTATAGCCATAGAAGACAAGAGATATGTCATAGCCATTGCCATAGCCATGTATAGCCATTGCCATTGCCATGCATAGCCATTGCCATAGCCATACATAGCAATGTCATAGCAATGTATAGCCTTAGAAGACAACAAATAGACAGAACATAGCTAGTCAGTAGCAGTCACAGCCACTGATGAACCAAATTACCTAACTGAGAAATTACTTCTTTGAGGTGGATTTTCAACATGCCCCTTAGCATATATGTACACTGCAGCTTTTTCTGTACTTTGTAGCTGTGTAGATTGGATTCACTTTTGAATTTTTATTTTCTTTTGAATTTATTCATAGTGATTTACATGTTACTAATTTTGGCTTATTTTGTCTTATTTTGTCTTATTTGGCAGAACGACACGGCACAGTGGAGCCCGAATCTCTTCCATAGGCAATCTCAGTCAACAGTTCTCATTGTTCAGTCTAGTAATGATTATACTACACCGTACATGCTAGTATTACATATACAATTTAGATTTTTTGTCGGCGGGAGCGAGGTGGGTGAGGAGGGCGCGCTGACAGCGAAGGCAGGAGCGGGAGCGGGGAAGGTGAGGGGGTGAGGGCAAGGAGGCGGGGAGCGGAATGGAGGAAACAGCAACAGCGCACGCATCGTTGCTGCTGCACGCTGACGATGAAAGCAGGAGCAGGCTCTCCAAGAATATGAGTGAAGAAGGAGAGCAGTCAATTGGACTAGATACGACTATGGGTACGTTGGCTGGCGATACCAGGGCATGGGTGATCGGTGCTTGTTCCGAGGGGTCCTCGTGCAGAACCTCGAGACCGGAAGAGGCTGACAATGGAGGGACAGAACTGGAAACGGAAGGGAAGGTGGGATGGACGGGGGACGCGGCAACGGATGGTGACGGGAGCGTTCATTGTTCGAAGCATCGGATTGATGGGGAGATGGTGCCAGTGATCACTCATGACGAGACGACCCCTATATTGCTTCACTTCAAGTTGGACAGCCACAAACATGCTTAGAATACTTCATGTAATCAAGGGGAACTCTCCAGCGACAAATGAGAAAGTGACTACTGGCACAACAGCAATAAGAAACAAATAATCCTGGAATGTATGTACATAACATGCTGTCCGAATTCCATTGCCTCACCGCACGACTGCGTCTTGGATGCGTCTTGGATGAATTGCTCGCTTCATGCGAGCACCGCGAAATGCTGGGTGCACGAGAAGATGGAGTAGGCCTCTAATGGAGTTGATACCGATTCGACGGAGCCATCGCTTCTACAGTCCCACAACGGCGACACCTGCAAACACGAGGAACCACCCCCGACTCCTTGTTTTCGCATGGGACTTCAAGGAACGGACTTATCAGGGGAGCAGATGGTACAACCTGTGGTAGAACTGGAGCGGGAGCACCACCCAGGGACGAAAGCGAGCCCAATGCAATGTGGGTATACAGGACAGAATGAAAGGGCACAGGCTGTGATGCTGAATTAAGTTCTGAGGCGGGGATCATGGTAGTATCGTCTACGTGCATGGCAAACGGGAATACGGAGGGGATGTGAACAACATCTGATTCTTGAGATTCAAGATGTGTGTGGCGTCAGCGGTGACGTTGGGGGGGTAGCAGAAGGTCGTATGCGTGGTGGGCTTGCCAAAGTTCGTGGTGACGGTGTGATGATGGAGCACAACCTCTTGACTGACATTCGCTCCAAAACCCGGGTGCGCCAAATCACTGGCTCTTGGAGTGGCTCAGTTGGTTGGCGTTCCAGTGATCGGGGTTTCTTGGATCCTTTCTGCCCCGAGGGTAGTTGTAATGGCGACGAAGGGCCTCCGTCATCCCAGTCTCTCTGCGCACGCTTCAGCGCTCGGGGTGCTGGCTGCACTTGTCGGGGGACACGTGGGACCGGTGCGATCGCAGGGAGGGTGTTCTGATACGCAAAGTCTCTCACTTTGATACCCAAAGACGCCAAATACTCTGGAGAGGGTTGTTTTGAGGATGCCACTTGCGCACTGCTGGCAGGCACTTGCGAACACTCTTCGGAGACTGTGTCTGTAGGGGACTTGGAGAGCAACAGGGTAGGACAAACTTGAGGCTCTACACCAGTGACAATCAGACAAATATCTTGACTCACGTTCGCCAAAGGTTGCGAAAGAGATTCACGCTCTATGCTGTCGCGGTCTTCGCTGGTATGGTCATGGTAGTGCCCACTGGTGAGTGACCGTGGTGAAGATTGCAAGGTTGGGAAGAAACGGCACAATATCTTTGTCTTCCATGATAGTAGACAGGTTCAGCGACAGGGAGGTAAGCGGGAGCGCGTTTAGCGGACTTATGATAGGATTGAAAGTTCCTGAGCCACCCATGCAGGCAGAACTCGGGATATCTGCCATGGTGAGTTGAGACAATTTTGAGCAGTATCCCAAGATATCTGCTGCCACATTGGGGAGTACCGACGGTCCCAGATAGAGGGCTTTAACAGTCGACTCTGCAAATTTTGTCTGGGATCGAGACTGGAGGGCATAGACGAAACGGCAGGCAGTCATATTATCGGGAATTTCAATTGCATGATAGAGTTCGCGTTCAACCCTTCAACCGTGTTTGTTATGATCATGAAAATGCAGATTGCAAGTTGATTTATGAGTAGACGCACCACGAGTGCACTCGTCTGCATATAGCTAAGCATCGATAGGCATGCTTTTGCTCTGCTGCAACATTGACGAAAATTTCTCTCTCTAACTCGTATGGAAGGGTAATTGAAAGTGGAAATAGCTCTGTATGAGTAGCCATGATGCTGTGTGGAAGTCACTCAATGACTCGCCAGTGCAGTGACTCGGACTCAGCCTGAGAAACTTGAAGCGACTCGGAGCACCCAAGTCCAAACCTGATGCCTGAGGCCTGAAGGCCTGGTGTTCAGGCTGACAGGATAATCTGATAAGGATAGTATTCATTCCCATGCAAACATCGCGCCCTTTCCTCATCACTTTATGGTCACGGTGCTGCCTTGCCCTATCCTATGATCGCGCTGTTCCCGAACGTTTTTTTCTCAATCATCATGATATGTTTGGATCCCCGACTCCCACGAAGTGGAGGAGGGACCTGGAGGGTTTGTAATCCGTCCAACCTCCGAGCGATCCATGGGAACTTTTAACTAAACAAAGAAATTCTTTGTCATCTCTCGCCCCTTATCGTCGCCGTGAATTTCAAGTTGTTGTCGCCCCTCTGCGCCGAACGACGTACGGGAAGTTCTACAATGTGAGCCTCGCTTTAACACCTAGCCAATCAAATGATTTGCGTCCTAGTAACCTCCCACACGATATAGGTTCCAGCTATCGCCTACGGCGGTCCTGACGTTCCTCCAGAGAACCCGTCTCCTGAATCGGTCAAGCTCACCGAGTCGCTTGTCCTCGTCGAGTTTGTCGCCGACCTCTTTTCAGAAGCCAATCTCCTCCCTAAGGACCTTGTTCTACGTGCGACAGCCAGATTCTTTATCGAGGTCGTCAGTTCCAAATATGCTCCTGCACAAGGCAAGTTCATCATGTGCGGAGAAGGATACAAAGATCTTCTGGCAGCTATTGAAGCGATCCAGGATGTCTCTCCTACTCCAGGAAGCTACGCTATAGGAGAGCAATATACCATCGCAGACATTGCCATTACGCCATTCCTTGGTCACTTGATAGTCGCTTCTTCGAACGACTTGGGCAAGTTTCCGGCTGGACAGGGTGGTGAATTTCTGATAGCGTTGAGCAATGAAAAGTATGCCAAATTTAGCGTCTACATCGAGCGCCTCTTGGCTCGTCCGAGCTATCGCGCTACCTTCGATGAGGTACGTCGTTTTGTAAGGGAGATAGGTCAATTTTCCAGGTTAAATGATCCGATGCAGGAGCATATCAAAGCTTTTTATGCAAAGCGATACATTCGACCCCAGTAGGTTTTGGAATCCCCGATGATCGGAGGAATGTAGTTTCTGTGAAAGACAAAGAGTCGAACTGTGGTGCAGTGAGGCACGAGTGAAGCCACAGTGCAAGGTCTTCGGACAAGCGACGCAAGCGAGAGGCACCGCTTCGGCGCTTCCTCTCTCGCCTCCACCACATCACTCATCCGCCTTGCAGTGCTCGTCCGAGCCTCGTCCGAGTCCGTTTCAGCACATCCACCCACCACACCCTGCCTCCATTTCTCATTCCGGCTCCTCGCGGCAGCTCACCCCCCTGGGGTCCGGAGCGCGCGATCCCGACTTTCGGGTACACGCACCTGCGAGGTGTTCCCACCCACCCTTGCAGCTCACCATACCCGGCAACTCGGGCTCCCGTCCCGGGCCGGAGAGCGCATTGCGCTCCACCCGCCCACTCTCAGCTCACTGCCATCCTCTCTCACTGCCATCCTCTCCTCGTAGCACACGGAGCGATGTCCAAAGACCTGTACATTTATGAGTGTTGAATGTTGATTATCGCGTGTTGTACTTGCCTCTCCGACGAAAACTGGGTTTGGAGCACAAATAATATAACATGATATCGTAAGCGGCGCCTAAGTTTTAGGGACGATATCGGACAAAATTATTCTCCACTTATTAGCAGGAATCCTTGCTTAACTTTACAATGACACAACTTGAGTTTTGATGGACTCGCGTTCTTGGGTCGAAAATTATGTAAGTGTTCGTTCCCAAATCGACGGACTCACGTTCTTGGCTTGGAAATTATGTAAGCGTTCGTTCTTGACCTTGATGCTCCACTTTCCTAAATAGGGTAGGTCCGGTCGGACCGGCAAGTCATGTGATATCAGGAACAAGTGATCAACAATGTTTGGTTCCCACAGCCCACCGCATCGATCGGTCAATAATTCCTCTCCCCGTCCCGACCTCGAACTCGACCCTGGCATCCGACCGTGTTTGAGCTGTGGTCAACATCGGCATTGATAAGGGAAGAGTTGGGATGTAGCTTATCGAGATCAACAATTTTTGGTGCATATATGCATTGTTATCAGCCCCGCACCCGTCTCGAACGACAAGGCAGGTGTTCTACACCGCCTCCAATCGCACCCTCGTCCTCGCAGCCCTCTCAAACGGCACAGATGGTGGCCATGTATGTCGTCCCTTCTCGCTCACTCTCCACTCAGGCACACACGTTCGAATGGGCTGACAATGGCGAAACCTTCGTCGTCACAGGTTTACATCCTTTTATATCACCCCCTGCCAGTCCATCCCCATCAGATCACACTGTCATCATGGGTAATTCACGCGTGAAGCAGCGCCCTATCGCACCGCTCATCGAGGCACTCACAAAGGCCGCTGCAAACATCAACTACCTCGGCACCTCCGGCTGTCTCCCCCTTTTCATTGCCCCAACCGGTCTCCCAGATCTCCTCCCAATATGTCTCCTCCATCCTCCTCTGTGCCCCATACTCCCAGCAGGACACCACCCTCGTCCTCACCGGCAACGCCGTCATCTCCCAGCTCTACATCGACATGACCATCGCCCTCATGCGCGACTTTGGCATCCACGTCACCCGCGAGCGCGACCCTGACACAGGCGCGCCGCTCAACGTGTACAAGATCCCGCGCGGGGTGTACACCGTCCCCAAATCGGGCGTCTTCACCATCGAGTCGGACGCCTCGAGCGTGACATACCCGCTTGCCGTCGCCGCCATCACCGGTATGACGTGCACGCTCACCTCGATCGGATCATCGTCTCTCCAGGGAGACGCACGTTTCGCAAAAGAGGTCCTCGAGCCGATGGGATGCACCGTCGTGCAGACCGCTACAGAGACAACCGTCACGGGTCCGCCGATCGGGACGCTCAAGGCTATAGGTGAGGTAGACATGGAACCGATGTCGGACGCGTTCTTGACGGCGGCGGTCGTGGGGGCTGTCGCGACGGACGGTGGACTGGGCGGGCAAGGCGGTGTGGGCAAGAACGTGTTGCGGATTCGCGGCATCGCGAACCAGCGTGTCAAGGAATGCAATCGCATCAAGGCCATGCGCGATCAATTGGGTGCGTTCGCGTTCTCATCAGCGTTTGGGATCGGTTGACTGAACCGATGTTACAGCCAAGTTTGGGGTCGAGACGGACGAGTTCGAGGATGGGATCGTCATTCATGGGCCCTCGCTCGACACGCTCAGAAGTGGAGCTTCGATTCATTGTTACGCGTTGCGATGGTGTTTTCCGTGCTCGCTACAGTCGTGAACGGCACCATCATCGAGGAAAAGCGGTGCGTGGACAAAAAGTTCCTCGAAGTCGCGTACTTGAGTCCTATACTCGAGTACATGGGGCTTCGCTAAACACATTTGGATCACGTCGTATCCAGCGGCGGGTTTACTCTGTTCCAGGCCCAAATTCACTCTGGCATCATGATGGTCAACATGGTGAGTAGTAATTCAATCCCAAGTCTATTGCCTACCTATCATCATGCTTCAAACAGGACTGATACGATGGCGTTTCGTGATTCACGCGTTCATTGATGGGTTTTCACGTTTTGTGACGGGTATTCGTGTTAGTGGAAACAACAAGGCCGCAACTGTCCACGAGTTGTTCATTGATGCAATTACGGAACATGGAACACCTAGTCGTGTTCGTGGAGACCATGGAACAGAAAATCTTCTGGTTGCCGAGCGGATGGAAAGTCACCGTGGCAGAGATCGTGGCTCATACATATGGGGTCGGTGCGTACCAATTCAAAACGAGCTCATTATGTTGTCTCTAATCTGAATTTTGCTGAAAGGAGTGTCCACAATATCCGAATCGAACGCCTCTGGTGTGATGTCACCAGGGGCTTTGGTGCCAAATGGAAGGAATTTTTTCAGGGCCTTGAGATGTATGACGGATTAGATGTCAACCTGGACGCTCACGTCTGGCTCCTGCAAATGTTGTTTCTCGATCATATCAATCGCGATGCAATCGAGTGGTGTTCTTCTTTGGGGATGCTTCAGCATGGTCTGCGTGGCGTTGATGCTGCACAATTTCCGGGCGAGGCAGACAATATTGATGATATTCAGGGATATGGAGTTGACTGGGAAGCGTTTGACGAGGATAGTATCCGCGAACATCACCTCGAAGAAAATGACATTGACAGAGAAGTCGATAATATTATTAGATGCTCTGGAGCTACACAGCCTGTCCAGCCCACGTGCTTTTTCGTGTGCAAATATTAGCTAAGCAGAAAATTTTGTTGAAACTTCTATCCCGGTCATCACTGAGTTTGCCAGTGGTGGACTAGTATGTACTATCTACGCCCTAGAACTCTGGTGAAACGCTTGATGCGCTGTATGGCAGCGCTCAGCGTTGATGATCCAGTCTGGCATGATGTTTAATTCACCATCCTGGTCCATCTTTACGCCCAAGAGCATTGGTGAAACGCTTGATGCGCTGTATGGCAGCGCTCAGCGTTGATGAT
Source organism: Leccinum sublutescens (assembly GCA_038091555.1). NCBI lineage: Eukaryota > Fungi > Basidiomycota > Agaricomycetes > Boletales > Boletaceae > Leccinum > Leccinum sublutescens. Next base: position 2,112 of record JBBPOR010000589.1, on the reverse strand, counting down.
CCAGTCTGGCATGAGGTTTAATTCACCATCCTGGTCCATCTTTACGCCCAAGAGCATTGGTGAAACGCTTGATGCGCTGTATGGCAGCGCTCAGCGTTGATGATCCAGTCTGGCATGGGGTTTAATTCACCATCCTGGTCCATCTTTACGCCCAAGAGCATTGGTGAAACGCTTGATGCGCTGTATGGCAGCGCTCAGCGTTGATGATCCAGTCCGGCACCCACTATGGTGTCAGACTCGCGCTATGCAATAGACGACTAACAAAACACCTCACGTCCTGGGAAGACCGAGGGTGGACCGGAACCCGCAACAAAAAGTGGTTCCAATTTGCGGCATATCATCTGTGACACAGAGCAGCCCCGATGAACTTCAAATGGGTCAAAGGCCACGCACAAAATGCAGGAAACGAACATGCCGACCGACTCACAAACGAAGGCGCCCGGAAACCCCAGCCCGATAACATCGACCTGACGGTACCCGACAACTTCCAAGTACAAGGCATCAAACTGTCCTCCCTGACCCAACAACTCGCCTACCAGACGCTCAAATCGTGCAGCAACAACGCCGCACCATACACTCGCTCCACAACTATGAACCTGGACATAACACGACGTGAGATCAAAGACCTCACCAACATGGTGCGTATGCGCGCTGCCACTGTCAAATCGTCCAAAAACTCATACCGCGACATACTAGTCTACGTGTTCAACATACTAGCGAGTAGTACTTACGAATCAGTGGGCAAGGGAGCAAGGGAGAGCCTGAGGGAGAGAGCGAGGGCGGTCGTTGTCGTCATCGTCACGTCATCACGTCGTGGTGGCCCACAGCAGTTTTTCACTCCATACAGATTCGATCACAATCTGAAGCATCAGCGCTTCTGTCTCTCTTCTTGACCTTACTACCATCAAATACATCCACGGCGACATCGACCAGACGTCTATCTCTGAAAACCTTATTTCGTGGGGGGCACGACAGCCAGACGAGCATCAAGAAGGGAGAATCCAGAGGGTATCCTTGATTTATACCGTCGTCAGTCTATCATTTCTCGCGGTTCTTTTTCGTTTATACTTGTCACTGTCGCACGCTCACTGCACGCTTCGGGCCTCCCAGTGCATGCGTTCCGGTCGTGATACCTTGATCGCCACCCGCATATAGTCTGCCCCGGTTCCATCAAGGTGATTCAATGCCCCAATGGTGCTCTATGCGAAGCCGTGGATACCAGTGTTTCAGTCCGCAACCCCTCCTCGAAGATCAGACGATCCATGTGAACATGTGCTCGCAGCAATCAGACCAGGCCATCACAACAGCAAAGACACGCCGTCCGGGTTCTGCTTCATTAGCAACGTCGCCGTTGGCGTTGCACATGGTATGCCCTCACGTCCTTGCTCACGACACACAGCCACCCTCACGAGTCTCGCCCACACGCTCTTGTCCTGGACGTCTGAGCCGTCTTCACCCGCCATGGCGCTCCGACTCGCTCGTTGGCATCATCTCTTGGCCCACCATCACCAATGCAATTTGTTTTTCCTTTAGTGGACCCTGATGCCGGCTGACATTGGGGCACATACCCAAACATCGGCTTGAAAGCACGCCCCCCCATCCCGCCGAAAGGCTACTAGGCTCTCCCCCCCTGCCCCAAGCACGACGCTGGGCCCAACCGGGCACTATGACGCTGCCGCTGCAGAGAGGGAGGGCCTGCCCCCCAAGTCCATGCCCGCCAGGCCAAAGCCCGGTCAAAGGCGCAGCTCAGCGCTTCAAGCTCTCGCGCCCAGCCGCCCACGCGCTGTCCCGCAAGCAACGGCGACAAAGACTCTACACGGCGCCAACTGGCGACGCGACCGCGATGACAGTGCAACGTCGAAGCAGCCCAAGAACATCAAGCGTGACGAGTGTCCGCCCCCCCTCACCCAGCACCCCACCCCGCCGGGCCTCGTTTGGCACGCCACCAGCACCACCACCCAATGCAAGCGCACACCCCCCAACGCGACACCAGCGCACGTTCGTACGGCCACGGCGACACCCTGCTCCGCCCCCGCCCCCGCCCCCGCCCCTGCCCCTGCCACCAGCCTGCCCACCTTGCCCTGCCAGCTTCCATACGTCAGCGTTGTGCAG
>JBBPOR010000588.1:0-20340 GCA_038091555.1 Leccinum sublutescens | reverse complement strand
TGTCGGGCAACGCTGGGGTGGTGGTGTTGTTGGTGTTGGTTGGGCGCCGTGGAGGCAGACAGGAGAGAATGGACCAGGCGTTTGCCTGAGTCGACTGGGGAGAGGTACCTTGAGTGTGCATGCGCGACGTGCGCCAGTGGGATGGACGCTGGATGGGATAGCGCTCCCGAGCTTTTCCTCGGTTCGCCAGGAGCTCGGACATGGATGGAGGCAGCGGTTCTCGTTCTCCTGCAGAGACCATGATGGTCGATGCTAAGAGTGGTGGTAGCAGCAAGAAACCCTTTTAAAAGCAAGATCTGTGCTTGGGCGCACTGCGCACCCGAAGTTGGCACGCGTACCGAACGTTCGATAATAACAGTAGCAACAGACAGCCGCTGGTACTACAAGGAACGCAAAGCAAAGCAAGACAGCAAACAAGGAATATGTTCATCTTCTTATTCAGTGCCACCCACGCCGCGGCATGATCCAAACAGCCCACATCCATCATATTCTCGTAAAACTTGGACACGATCCAAGTTGTTCAACGTTCAACGTTCAACATTGAAGTTGGTCTCCGCATCGTCATCCACGACCCACATTGTAATAACCGAGCGGAACCCGAAGAACTGCATCGCCATTGGCAAGATAGATGACTTCATCTGGACTCTCCTCGTCCCCGACAGTCGTATGTACTATGGCATGCGGACTGGTGATCGCTTCGCAAATAAGTGAAGTATTTTGTCATTTTCAAAGGGCCCGGGGTTGTCTTTGCCTCCCGTCAAGGTGGAGGCATGTCGATTGAGGATGGCAACTCGGTAGGCTAGTGGATTCAATGCAGGTTACTATACGGTTTGACTCGTTTCGGGGCCTCTCGTTGGCCCGTTGGACGTTTCTGTCGTGGGCCAGTGACTCCGGTGAGTATTCAACGTAACGTTCAGACTCAATTCCGAGTCAGGTGCCTAGCGAAAGGTGATTATGTAACTGACTCTTTCTAGGCTAGCCTATGATCTATCACTTGTCACCTCAGTACTTGCGAGGTTTCTCTGCGACAGAAAACACTCAGTATCATGGAAGATAGACGACAGGAGGAAGTTGTATGCGGCATCTCTGTTCAATATGCAGAACCGGGCCTGAGGCCGCCTGACAAGCAAGGTGTGTCCTTCCAAGTTATTAATACTGTACTACTACATGCTGCAGCTTCTCCGATCCCTCGTTTCGATTATGAGGATCCGCGCCCGCAAAAAAGGACTTGAACGGGTTGCAGCCTGTCCCAACAAAATTATACTTGGCCCTGTACTCGGTCGCCGCATTCTGCACGTTGGGCTACCAAAATCACGATTAACAGCAACAATACTCAGAGACTAACATCGTTAAACCCCGGGGGAGCAGGGCTCGTCTGGGACTTCTTGTATCTCTCATCGGTGCTGTATGATTCTCACAGGATGCTCATCATAACGTGGGCGTCCCTCGTGCCATCACTACCAGTGCAACGTGGTCGCAGGGAGGACTGTCGATCTCTGCTGGACCCAGGGCATGCAGCCGATATATAAATCTTGTGGTTTCCTCGCCCCTCGCCCGTCATTCATTCTTACTCCTCTTATCTGTGACCATGTCATTCATGAGACGCAATAATACCAGGCAGGCAACTATTGTTTCGCCTGGTGTTTCGCCTACCCCTGCACCATCAGGGAGTACATCACCTTCCCCGGACGACAATTGGGAGGATCTCGACCTTTCGTCAACCGAATATGCACGTACACGCAAGGAATTGATGCAACTTATCAATGATTTGCGTTCACTGGGGCAAGTTAAGATCCTGGTGACCTCTTCATGTCACCAACATCGTTTCTAGTGCGGAGACACTGATCGATCTTCCTACTATCGTCGTCATCGGTGGCCAGTCTGGTGTGTTTCGACATTACGCAGTTGTATTTGTTTTGCTTTTGGCTCACTACAACTTTGTCAGCTGGGAAAAGCTCTTTGGTTGAGGCAGTTAGTGGGGTACGTCGCATCAACTGTTTATCTGGGTTATTGAAGGCGACTGATGGTTTATACTAGGTCAATGTTCCTCGAGACTCCGGAACTTGCACCCGGTATGCCATCCCACTTTATTTCGTTGCTGTTCTCATCCTCCCGACAGCTGCCCGATGGAGTGCACCATGTCAAGCTCTGCGACAACCTGGTCTTGCAGGATCGAACTCCGTTTTAATTATGACTCATCTGGACGTTCTACTGGCAGCAACAGGGTAGTGGATTTTGGACCCACCATCACTGACAAGAATGAGGTGGATTGGTGGCTACGTCGCGCACAGGCAGCTATCCTCAATCCAAATTCTCCCCCGGACAATTTTCACAGAATGACTATACCGGAGCTGAAAAAATTTAGTTCGCCCACCACGCTCAAATTTTCACGAAACGTGGTTTCTATCTTCATCGAGGATCCCACTTCCACCGACTTGTCCTTTGTCGATTTACCTGGTTAGTACGCTATTCAAACGTGCTTCCGTGCTCATCATATCTGCAGGCTTGATACAAAATGAGGAGACCGAGGTTGTGGAGCTTGTGCTACAACTCACTGAATCTTACATCAGTCGTCCGAACACGATCATCTTGACCACGATACCGATGAGCGGCAAGTAAAGGAACCCTCTTCACTTAGTTTCTTTCTGATCTCTATGCACCGTTTAGACGACATGCAGAACCAGCAATCTGTAAGACTGGCGAGAGAAGCTGACCCCGAGGGAGAACGCACTATAGGTTGATCGATTCTGATGCCGAGTATTCATTTCTCACAAGGATTTCTCGTAGGAATCCTCACAAAACCTGATATGCTTGGGGACGGTGCCGTCAATTCCAAGAAACAATGGCTGGATGTCATCGAAGGAAATCAGCACAAACTGATGCACGGATATTATTGTGTTCGTCTCCCAGACGATGCTCAGCGGGCACAGCGTCTCTCGAGAGCAGCACTCCAGCGCATTGCTGCGGAATATTTCGACACGACTCCACCATGGAGCGAAGTCACTGATCGCGGGCGTTTCGGGATCTCAGCATTCGTGACAGACATTAGCGTCTTGCTTGTCAGTCACATTAGAAGAGTGTGCGTAACGTTGAAGCGTCTTTCCATTCCACTTTGGGTTCAACGAGTCATTTCGCAGCATACCACAGCTCAAGCAGGATATCGAGCGATTGTTTGCGGAATGCCTGGAGGAGATCGGTACATTGCCTAAACCCTTGGAAGCTGATCCGCAAATTGAGGTCCTCGTGAGAGTCAACGCCTTCTGTGACGCCTTCAAGAGTGTCGTCTCGGGCACCAGCTCAGACAAGAGCCTTGCGCAGCGAAACCGAGCGCTCTACACTATATTCGCCAAGGAAATGCGAGGAACTGCTCCGGATTTTCGTCCTTTTGAAGAACCTGAAAAATATGTGCGAATCGACACTCTTGATTCGGATGAAGGTTGCGAGGTCCAGGATCCTCGAGTACAGACGATGGGAGTGTATGATGTTCGCAAGACTATCAAGGAGTTCGTCACACATTATCTCTCTCTCCTGGACCATGCCTTCGAAGCTGAGCTACATTTACAGGGCGACCGGCTGGGAACTACCCGGTAACATTCCCTATGAAGCCAAGACTCGTCTCATCCACCGATTCACGGACCTTTGGTCTTTGCCGGCGGAGAAGTGTCTGAGGTCGATAAATGATGTGCTCGATGATGTCATCCAGCAACTTGTCAAGGAACAATTCGGCCGATTCAAAGTCCTCCACGACCTGATCTCGTACGTCCTCGGTATCGTTGCTGCAAAGGCGTGATGATGAACTTTGTTCCTTTTGTAGAGATCTCATCCGCCCCGACATCGAGGAGCACAAGGGCAGAGTACGAGATGCGGTCAAGGAAACTCTGGAGCTCGAAATTACTCCGATCTACACTCAAAACGAGACAGACTTTGAGAACCTTCGTGGGCGCTGGCTCGCTAAGTATTGGAGAGCTCGCCGAAACGAACCTCGGGAACACATACATAGCCCCCCTACCAGCCACCGCTTTTCCAACATGCCACCACCAGCACAGACAGCCCGAAGTCACGTGGTCTCGGGCCACCTGACGGACTGCGAGGAATGGATTTCACCAGAACGGCAAGCCCTATATCACCTGGCCCAAGCTGGTTATGGGGGCCTTACTGAGGACGACTTAGCTCGTCTGTGTCCTCGAGACCACTTCGGAGAAGAATTGACAGTCATGGCGGACGTTCGCGCATACTTCACCATCGCATACAAGGTGCGGGACATCGACAAAGAATACAGTGGAGAGTGAATGACATGAATTTGTACAGCGTATCATCGATCACGTTTCGCTGAAGATCGAACACTCCCTCCACCAGGCTCTGGCAGATAGGTTGAAAGTCAGCCTACTCCAGCGCCTCTTGGCTAGCACGACTGCAACGGGTAACTTTGCCGATCGTATGAAGGAGTTGGTGAGCGATGATCCAGCCACCGAGGCGAAACGGGCCCATTTGGAAGGGAGACGTAGTCGACTACAGGAGATGAGGAGAAAGCTCCTCAACTTTGCTGCGTGAGTCGTGTAGAAATTCGATGACAGTGCTGTCTTTCTTGTCGTTCCGCATCCATGTTTGCTTTTGATATATGATGGTTACTCGTAGGTTTCCGGTCCTCCCTATTTATTAAAATAGTATACTTCTTGCTCTCTGTTCTTGTTTTTTGACGAACAAACGTGGATCACCGCTGCCACTTCTCTCCACAATGCCCCTCATTTAAATGCATAATTCCAGTCTTTGCTTGCGCTGTCAAGGCTTCAGCATGAGTGGCTATAGGCTTGGGCTAGAAAATGGCACCCTTTGTATAAAATTTGTCGGAGTCCAGGACCCTGGGCATTGTTCCCTCAGGGCAGGTTCCTAGCCGCCTGTCAGACGACCTCGGAGACAAATGCTGTCGTTTGAGACACCGTCGGGTGGATCATGAAATATCCCTAGGCCTACTGTTTCGCGGGATTTACCAATGGAGCAGCCTATCCAGTCTAAGCAGCAAGTTAAACTACATCTTTATTTAAAAACAAAGTGCGCGCAACAAGGAACGCGGTGTGCATATTGAATTGCAGCCGGAGGAGCGCGCGCCAATGAGCACCGTGGTGGGAATTCTTGTGCACTGGTAACGCCATACTAGTAAGATAGCGGCCGCGAGGGTCTGAGTTCCTGCCGGACCAGACACAACTACATCGTCCAGCGGGGAGCGCAAGCAAGCGATCCGATTCCAAAACACGACCCTTCCCTGTGCCAGCAGTTCGACTGCCTTCTTCTTTGATTGACAGCTGCGGAGGCAGGCAGAGAAGGCAGTGACGATGTAAGTTACAGTTGCTTGACAATGGGTACAAGTTGGGGCAAGGAAGGTAGAGTGACGGAAATCTTCAGCTATACTGACCCACTTGGCGGCAGTCTTGTTGAAGAAACCGTTTGTGGCAGTAGTAGGCGTGTCAAACCAGTGTACGTATTGAATAGTTCCTCCTGAACGTTAACCGCCAACTGATTTAAACGTTCACATCGTATACTACGAAATGGAGACTGTCGATAGATCTGTGGAGGTACCACCAGACTAGATCGACGGCAAGTTCGAGCGAGAAGCCAACTTCCTTATATCCTGAGCAAAAATGAAGAAATCCTTGGGTGGCAACTTGCCCAATACAGAAGTGTAATTGGCTCCACGACGCCAGTGCACTGACATCATCGAACCCAAGCTCTCTCGATGCTGCGTCGTCAGCGCGTCAGCAGTCACCCCAAATCTCGGAACCGTGTTTTATAAGAACAAATGACCTTGCTGCGCCTTTCAGTTCCAGTGACGGCGGCGCAAGGACCAATCTGAAGATTATAAAATGGGAGACAGCAAATCCTTTCCGATCCACCCTTTCATCATGGGTGTTTTCTGCTCCCGCCCCGTGGAAGAGTTCTCCCTTGTTGTTCATCTTGAAGGCCGGGAACCAAAGAAAAAACAAACATACACGAAGGAGAGAATCGACGAAGGGCTCAGACTGGTTGCCAGCCACTTACATGCCAGGGGACTCGACGCCTCCATCGTCACCGTTGGGGGTGCTGTCGACATCATGTTGCTGAAAACCCGTGCGTCCACGGGTGACGTGGATTTCTTCTACCGTACCAAGAACTCGGTTTCTCCTCATTCACGACTCGTGTATGAGGTCTCAGAGGCTGGAAAATTGGCCGAGAGGGAACTTGGCCTGGGTAAAAACTGGTTAAACAACCATACTGTCGCCTTTATCCGGGTACGATCATCTCGCATGAGAGTTCTACCAACCTCCTGATTTTGACTATTTTACACAGGAAGAGAACAAACATGATTTATATGCCGAAGCCATCCGGCAAAACGAGATCGTATTCACCGCCCAGGGATTGACAGTGTACGCTGCTCCCTGGGTTTATTCGATGATGACGAAGCTAGACCGAGCGGCAAAGCCTGTTTTCAAGTCATACGATGTTACCGATGCCGCGGATTACTTGGATCGTGCGATCAAGTTGAGGGATGGGCATACGGCCGTGAAAAAGTCTGAGTTGAGGGATTGGGCAACAAAATACAAGTTTACCGTACCAACGGAGGCGCTGATCGACAAGTTGGCCAAGGGGTACAAGGAGAAACATGACAAGGATGGCATCGTTAGTGGTTAACTCTCCGGGAATTGAATTGCCTTTGGTAAATTAAATTATGTAGTGTTTCAAGTCAAAGGTTTTTATTCCAGTCCTCGAGCTCGTTACATTCACACTCGGTATATGGAGTTATAAAAGATCTGAAATTAGTTGCATGCGGTGTACGGCATATCCACCACCGACGAGGTTTACCCAGCGAACTCTGAATCTGCATTGTACCACGGCCTCGTCGTCACAGGACGAAGCTCCGTATTCGGCTCATGCGCTTCCCTTGTCGTTCACGCTCGCCATCCTCTTTCGCGCTCCCGAGCTGTGGACGCACGTCGGCTTTGTAACGTCGGCGACGACCGTCAATCATCTACAGGCTTATCTTTCGGAAGAGGTCTGGGCATTTCTAGATTGACACTCTGCAACTAGCTTGTGCCCCAGGACGGTGAACGGGAGTGTTCTGCAACACCGAAAAATAATCATTCCTCGAGTCGATCGTCGGCGCGGACGATGACTTTCCGGGGCGTCTGCCGGGAGTTACGCTAGCCGCGCTGGAGACGCTAAATTCTAATCATACACCGCCGTGCCCCGGGTGTGCGGCACCGAACTGCGAGCTGCTGCACATTCTGAGTGCGGCAGTTCTAAAACGCCTCCGAATCCCGTGGCACACGCGGGGTGTCCTGAGACGCCGTGGTGTTTGATCGGTGTGTACCCACATGTACCCGTCGCGGTGTTAGCCTTCCGACCCTCGATGATACCTGTGCGGAACCCCGCTGTCAAGGGGAAAGGTTGCGAACTCTGTCGTTTTTTTTGCAAGGAGTTCTGCTCTGGCAGGTAAATAAGAACAGATGATAAAAGGGACATGTGAGAGCAAATCAGCGATCGATCCAACCCGTCAGCCACTCAATTCAGCAGTCACCCCAAATCTCAGAACAGGTGAGCGCGCTGCGCCTCTCATTTCCAGTTATGCGGCGCAAGGGAAAGATAAAAGGGGCCTGTGAGATCAGCAACCGATCTCTCCAATTCGTCCGAGGTATTACCTCCTGGATGATTTTTCCAAACTTATTCATTAGCGCCAAGCACAGGATCCAGGGCATGAACAAACATACACGAAGAAGAAAATCGAAGAAGGGCTCAAAGTGGTTGCCAGCCCCTTATATGCCAAGGACGTCTCCATTGTCACGGTCTGCGATGCTGTTAACACGGTGTTACGCGTCCACGGGCGACGTCTATTTCTTCTACCGCACCAAGGACCCGGGCTCTCATGGTTCACAAATCGTGTTTGATGGCGCCCTCACCGAGATCCGCGTGTACGTCATTGAATCCCCTCTCAGCGGTGCGCAGTTGGAGGCGAGTCAGGATCATAAAGATCGCGTTCGAGATCCCGCAGCACGCTCTCGAAGAACGCGCGCGATATGGGCTTCCCGACGACCGTTGCGGACGTTCGCGCAGCGTTTTTAAGTGCGAGCACGAACGGGCCTGGGCCAAGGGATAGGGTGTGACCGGAGGCTTCGATACAGCGTGCTTAATGCAGGGCGATGAGCGCGGGATACCAGGGACGGTTCTCGTCGACGAGGATCCGGAAGGCAGAGTTGAGATGGGCGTAGTCGAGCAGGGCAGGTGTGAGCCCTACGATGACCGCATCGTATGACGATGATGACGACGCCGATTCGGGTGCAGCAGAAGCACTGCACCATGTCTGTGCATTCTTCCAAAGCGGAGGGTGAGGCCTAGATGGCCTGCCACAGAGCAGGAACAGACAGGAATCCGAACGGCTATGCGAGATGAATTGAGACGAGATTTCCCTATTCATTCACCTCCACTGCAGGCAACTGCTTCAACACCGCTTTGAGTGCACCAGCTGACAATATCTCGTGATGGCCGACTGTCCTCAAGCCGTCAAGCAAGTTATTCGCGCTGGAGTTGAAGAAGTTGAAACGTAGCGTAGTAAACAGCAGACCTGATTTTTCCTGCAAATAGCCTTGAAAACGTGTCTGCAAGCGACGTCGAGTTTGCCATGTCTGGTTTTGACGCTCTCCTCCGTCGTCGACCGCCAACGGCCTGGGAAAACTTCAAACACGACCCTCTGCTCTTCCTCGCTCAGCGGGTCTATTCGTGGGGCTTGCCCAGCGCGACGACCTGCAATGACGAAAAAAAGGGAACAGAAATACGAGTCGTTTGCATTTCCGATACACACAACTCCCACCGCTCTCAACCTCTGCTCCCCGCTGGGGACATCCTGATTCACGCGGGCGACCTAACTCAGTCCGGCACCACGGACGAGCTGCGCGACGCGCTTGACTGGTTGAGCTCTCATCCACACCCGTTCAAGATCTTCATCGCTGGCAACCATGACGCCGCGCTTGCTGACCCAGAAACACGACAACACATCCTCTCATCGTACCCATCGCTCATCTACCTCGAAAACTCGTCCACCGAGGCGACCGTGCGCGGATGCCCGTTGCGCATCTACGGGAGTCCATACACCCCCAAACACGGGTCATGGCCGTTTCAGTATCCCCGCGTGTCTCCCCGTTTCTACTCCCGAGACGTGGACGCAGACCAAGTCGCTAAACGGGCCACAGAGTTATGGTCTTCTATTCCTGCTCTGACGGACATCGTCATCACGCACGGCCCTCCATTCTCCCACCTCGATCTCAACAGAACGGGTTGCTATGCGCTTTTGGCCGCGCTGCAGCGCGTTCGACCGAGCTTGCACGTATTCGGGCACATACATGCCGCGAGGGGCATTGAATGTATTGCTTGGAACGCGGCGCAAGCACAGTACGAGGACGTATGTGCCGGAAAGGTTGGGTTGGTTGGTTTGGTGAGGTTGGTTTGGTGTGTGGCTCTCGAGAAACTGAGAATACGCTTGTGGGGAAGGGATAAGGGCACGAAGCACACAGTTCTCGTGAATGCCGCGGCTGTTGGGGGTGTACGAGATGATGAAAGAAAAGGCGCGATTGTGATAGAGGTGTAGTCTCCAGCCGAGGATTCGCTTACCCCCCGCGATGTGAAATGGGGTACTCGACGGTTTCCACTGGCAGGGTTCTCCAAGTGAATAGTGGACCTGGAAATTTTTTCAACTTTTCCATTTTCTTCTTAGTGGTGGGTTTTTCGCCCTCGGTCGTCCTACGTGACAGAACTGACACTCATGTGCTCAGTTATAAGTAGAACCAATCAGCAACATTTGTGTCTGGGTTCAGTGTGGTGTCACATCGACCGCGTGTTCCATCGGAGGATCAGTTCGGCATGGCTGCACAGCACAAGTATCCCTACATCAGAGCCGATCCAAGGGGAGGCAGTATGTGTCAGACGTCAAGCTTTCAAGACCGCAGCGAAAAGGGCAAACTCTATCTGGCCTCGCAAGTCTGTCCCTCGATTTTCCGACTGCCAGCTCGTCCCGGTAACAAATCCGTTCACGAAATATTGCGGCGTGACGATATATCGTCCCGTGGAAGTTTCCGTTACTGGTGGACGAGGTCTGGATCGTCCACAGTGTTTATGTGCACCATCGAATGGGGCAATACCCTTCTCGCCGAAGGATGATATTACCTGCGCCTGCAGCATCCATTCAAAGCGCATCTGCAGATGGGAGAATTGCAAAGTGCGAGAAGGAGGCAGGTGCCGTCGAAATGGCATCTACTGTACGGCATCAGACTGTGGCCAAGGTGAACTCATCTTGGAAAGTCTGTTGCAACGTTCTTTCAAACTATCCCAGAGTCTTTTTCGTACATTTATTCAGGTTCACGTGCCGCTTGTATTGAAGACCCCAATGAAAGCCTTCGATGTCACAGACAGCCAATACAAGGAGCGCAAAGCATAGCAAAGCAAGACAGCAAACATAGAAGTGAAGACGCACGTGTTCATCGTCTTGTTCAGTGCGAACGCCGCACGTGCATAATGCAATCAGCCCGCTTCATCCATCATACTCTCGTGAAACCTGGAGACGATCTTGTTCACGTCTCCGCATCGTACACGACCCGCATTGTCCCGATGACCGAACGGAACCCGTAGAGGGAGGGACCACGAGCGGTTAGGGTGACCTCGACGACAAGTTCGAGCGCTTCTCGCTCTAAGTCAACTTCCACCGTGGGTCCTAGGCAGAAACGAAGAAATGTCTGAGTGGCAAGCCCAATACAGAAGCTCGAAGCGGTGTATGTACTTGAAACTTGTCGCAGCGCGACGAGAAGGGCAGTCCAGACACCCGTCATCAAACTCAAGCTCCCTCTTAAATCCCTTGATGCTGCGCAGTAGCCACTCCAAATCTCGGGACCGGGTAGGATAAGAAGAGGTGAGCGCGCTGCACCTTGATGTGGCGCAACTTGGGACTAATCTGAACATGATAAAAGGGGCCTGTTAGACCAGCAACCGATCCATCTTTTCAAATCATGGGTAACACCTCCTCCAGCCCTGTGGATGACTTTTCCAAACTTATCCACCAGCGCCAAGCCCAAGATCCAGGGCATGAACAAACATACACGAAGGCGAAAATCGAAGAAGGGCTCAAAGTGGTTGCCAGCCACTTGCATGCCAAGGGACTCAACGTCTCCATCGTCACCGTCGGGGGTGCTGTCAACACCGTGTTGCTGAAAACCCGTGCGGCCACGGGCGACGTCGATTTCTTCTACCGTACCAAGAGCTCGGGTGCCCATGATGCGCAACTCGTGCACGAGGTCGTAGAGGGTGGAAAACTGGCCGAGAAGAAACTTGGCCTGGGTCAGCAGTGGTTGAACAACCATACCGTCGTCTTCATCGAGGTGCGATCATCTCGCATCGGAGATCCCCGAACCTCCGGATCTTGACTATTTGTTACACAGGAAGGGACCATCAATGACTTATATGCCGAAGCTATCCAACAAAAAGCGATCGTATTCACTGCACAGGGATTGACAGTGTACGCTGCTCCCTGGGTTTATTCGATGATGGCCAAGCTAGACCGAGCGGCAAAGCCTGGTGCCAAGTCATACGACCTCACTGATGCCGTGGATTACCTGGACCGTGCGATCAAATTGAGGGATGGGCGCGCTGTGAAAAAGTCAGAGTTGAAAACTTGGGCAACTCACTACAAGCTTACCGCACCAACGGAGGCGCTGATCGAAAAGTTGAACACGGGGTACAAGGCGAAACACGGCAAGGATGGTATCGTTGGTGGCTAACTCTCCATTGCCTTTGGTGATTGCATACTAGTATTTATGAAGTGATCACAGTTCTGGTTATATGTACTGTTAGTGTTTGTCAAATGTTGTGATCCCGCATACCCACTCGGTTTGTGGAGTGCTGAACGATCTGCAGTTTGGTTGCAGGCGGTATACGGCATATCCACTACCATGCCAGTGAAAAAGCCGACGAGGTTTACCCTGGGCATATATTTGGCGAAGTCTTGTGCCTTTTGTATTGCGTCTCTTTGTGGGACAAAGCGAGGAAGTGGGTCACAAGGCTATTACGACACGGGCATGACATGTGCCTCTTGCACATCTTGTTCTTGCAGTTCTGCGAACTGATATATAAGCTGCCGAACGTGGCAGGTACGGTTTTGGACGACGTACGCGTCGGTTGTGTCCTGGACGTTGACTCAAGAGGAACCGGCGTACGAGGAAAAAGAAGGGGTCAGAAAACCAGTCCATCGTTGACACTGGTGGCTTGGTGCCGACAAGTGTCGAGGATAAGTTGAGTTTAAGCCCGGCCAACGATGCCTGTGTTTTAATTTATGCAATAAAATGGTTATTCAAGATTCGGTCCCAGAGGAAGAGCCGGACCCTGCTGCAGTACATAAGTATCAAGTGAAAGCAGGGCGACATGCGTGCATACAGCGCGACTAGATTGAAGGTACACATCACTTGGAGCCTGCAGTCTCTGGTGCACACTCCACATTCCAGTTAGAGGTGTTAGCTCCTTCACTCTCTGCTGGAATACGCTGAGGGTGCAGAATTCGGGTGATCCCGGAAAGTGGTTTCCTTCCTTTGCACACATGGGTAGGACCAAGTCCTTGTTCTTGTATCGCATCCGAACATCTAGGCATGACATATTGATCAGCGAGAACACATACGGGCCTCGAGCGGGAAACATACAGTGTTCCTCTCTCGAGTAACCATTCCACAGTCCGTTCAACAAGGTTTGCAAGCTTGATCTTTGTCCCGGATACCGTTTCCTGAAGAGTTCAAAAGTCACAGACGATGTGAATGGTGGCCATCTTGCAGCATACGTCAAAGGTTTTCGGCACAGATAGGAAAAAAGAACACCATACTTGTTATCAAAGACATCGAACGTAGTGCACAATGCAGCCAATGTAGAGTCATGAGTAGTGTAAACAAGGGCTTTCAATGGATCCTTGTCCCCTTTCTCAATCTTGGTCTGCATTCTGGTCGAGATATCTGCAAGGAGGCGCCCCACGCCTAGACGACGACCCTGCTCTGTCTTGACTGTTCAGTCGAGACGAACGTCATGAGATTGAAGGTCGTCAAGTCTAGAGTGTCCTACTTACAGACTATTTCAATTCCGAAAGTTAATGAACTATGAGCCAGGCGAGAATGGAGACATACTTGCAAACCACTCGTCTGACACCGCAGATTCCTACATGACAAGCATGAACATCGCCGGAGTACCGCTGAACTTTGAAATTTGGTGACATACAATCAAGTCAATCACTTCAGGATCCCAAAAGTCGTCAGGAACCTTGATTCCGTGCGCCGCAGCTGAGCGTACCTGAGTTCATAACCATACATTAAGAAACCAGCTTTTAAGGGAATTATGAGACTCACAGTATCTAAAATTCCCGAAGCACGGGGTGAACCATCTATGCGAATCGGTTTACCCTTGATGTATTTCGACAACCTCCCGTCCAGAGTCTGGAGTCGAGAATCCCACTTGATAGCAGCGGCTACGACAAAAAGCATCAATTCCTTGTACATTCATGGAACGTAAAACATACCTTCAGCGAAGCGCAGCTCTAACAAGCCTAGTTGCGGGCACGATAAGATGTTACTAACAATGTTTTCATCCACCTTGTTCCTGTAGATGCATAATGTCACCTCCATCCCAGCACAGCACACGACATACCTAACCAAAATCGAGGGTATCACACCAGAAGCACAGTGTATGTGGGGGTATAGTCCATGAACAATATTCTCGAGGGACTCAATCGTCCGTGGTACGTCTGTTGACCTGGATAAATGCGCAGATCCAGTCAAGAGGCGAATAGACGTGGTGATAAGTTGACTCACCGAAAATAAGCCTGATTTTCGCTCTGGAGGGTGCCAGGAAGGAACCCGAGTCTGCAAAGGGTCAACTGACTCCATCCAACAGACGAAACTAGTGGTTCCACCTACTTGTCGACATAGAGTTGACGCAAAGCAACACCGAAGTTGTACGTGGACTGGAGATTGATGAGCAACAATTCGAGTATGTTTCAAGGTGTTATAGACCCTACCTTTTTCCCTACGTCCGTCAGGTCACCCAAGAGGCTACAGGACAAACATCAAAATCATGGCGTCTCATACCGAGCACTCGCGTACCACAAATTCGGAGCGGTCGTTCCGTCGCGCGTCTCCGCACCTCTTCTGAACCACAACCCTTCGGGACGGGCGCCGCGTTCTGACAACGTCGTCGAATCCACTACTTCGCGGAACCGCCGAGCTATGGAGCACATTTGCCATTGTTCCGGAATTGACGCCGGTGGGTCCGACATTCGGGTCCTCACAGGGGTCCGTTCACCTGGAAAGAAAAGGACGCGAGCTAGATGGGGTACAGAGAAGCAAGAGAACGTGTAGGCGACACACCATGCCGCACGTAGATGTGGACCTGTTCGAGGTCGAGTTCTGGGGGGGCTGGTATATAACCTTCGACGTCCAAAGGTTCTTCTACCAACTTGCATTTGCATCAGGGAATTAACGGGTCACTTATTGTCACTTACATCATACTTACCACTTATTGTCTCCTTATCGGAGCTTTTGTTGCTTGCCGAGCCGTAAGTCAATATAAGCTCTATTTCAACGTAAGCGTACTAAGTGTAACCGACGTTCTCAACGCAGGCTGCCGAGAAAGTCATTGGCAAGTCCGTAACAAGTTGAGTACAAGTAAGCTACAAGTACATATTAGGAATACCATTTTTTGTGTAAAGGACACGCAGCAGTACCCATACCAACGGCAACCCAAACCCGCTGTGATACCCCCGTGGGCCGTGGCAATGAGGGCGGTGTTACGGTGTTGTCCGAGTCGCGTCGTCGTCGTCCAGTCGCATCGTAGTCGACGTGCGGACGGGGAACATGTTTGCGGCGATGGGTAACACTACCCATATGAGGGTGACGGACTGGTGCCCGATTGTAGCTGCGAACGGGTTGGTAGTGGGTGGAGGCGTTGACTTCTTGGTCGATGGTGTATGTAAGTGGGGTAAGGGCCAGGACCGACAAAGTCCTTGCAAATCATTTCCTCGCCTCGAACTCCTTTAGCATGATGGGATCAACGTTGAGTCCCACTCGACAACACGACACGCATGCAACTCACCAGATCAAGACTCAATATTTGCGCCAACGCTCGCCGCTCGGAGCCCACGAACCGCACTCGTCCTTGAACGCGTTCACGTCCAGCGCCGGTAACAAGCGCATTGACGCCCGCAAATTCGGAACAGCAACAGCAGCGATGACACCCCATCGTTGGACGCCTCGACGTACCGCGCTACTTGCCGCCACAACAACGACAACATCTCCGGTGATTCGCCGTCGTGTGCTTCACATCAGTTGATGCGTCACGGTGCCACGTCACGTCGTTCGTGGTCGTCGTCGTGTCCCGTTGCACGAGTCAGGCGACGAGTCGTTGTCCCCGTCGCTGTCACCGTGACTCGTGAGGCCCGTTGACGCGTTGGACGCATCGTCGTCGCGTCGTTCACGGTCGTCGGTCGCAACTGTTGACCGCTGTAGTCGGTTCCGTGCCAGTTATGGGCATGGGAGAGCGAGAGAGCGAGGGCGGCGTCGTCGTCGTCACGTCATCGTGTCGTGGTGGCACCAGCACGCCGCGATGACGTGTCGTCGTCGTCGTCATTCACAGTGGTGGCTGGTGGCAAGTCGTTACGTCGTGGTCGGTTCCATGTGGGCAAGGGAGAGGGAGAGAGCGAGGGCGGTTGTTGCGTGTCGTCGCTTATTGTCGTTATGGTGGTAGTGGTGGTGGTGGTGCCCTTGTGTCGTTTGTCAGGGCGTGTCGTCGTCGTTGCACCGTGCCGTGACGCAGTCGCCTTCGTCCATCGTCTTCGTCGCGACGTGGCATGCCGTCGTGTCAGTCGACATGTCGTGGCGCCACGTCGCGTCGTTTGGTGATAGTGGTGAGGACGAGGACGCGGGTACTCACCATCTCATCATCGCCGTTGCAGCCCCGCGCCGTGGACGGGGTTTGTTCATCGTCGCATGTCGTCGTGGGTCGTCGTCGTCGTCGGATGGGGATGGAGACGAGGACGTGGTGGAGGTTGAGGGGACGGGACGAGGAAGAGGGCGGGGAGTTGTTGTCGCGCCATGCTGGTTGACACAGCGTGATGGCGTCGTTGTCGTTCTTCGGCCGCGGTTCCGTGTGGGCAAGGGAGAGGGGTCTCGTCGTCGATGCACAACTCGGAATGGTTGAAACGGCACGGGTAAAAGGCTACATGAAATTATCTACAAACGCTCAGAGGCACTGACATGTTACCACGTACCAGCTCCGAACGGTTATTGTCCAACATGCACTCGAGCAAGCTCCATTGAAGAAGTTCCCCGCGTCGAGGTCGCCCCAGGCAGATTGAAGCATGACTTGATGTCATCGGTCCTCGCGCAGTTTCGTGATCGGCGAATTTATTGACATAGAAGCGAGGGCGGGAGACAGCGTGAAATGTAAAGAGATAGCAAGGACTGGACTTAGCAATTTTGAGCTGCAAACACACGTGATCATTACACGTGATGTGCATTGTTTACATTGCACGTGATGATGCGCGTTGTTTAAATTTGTCTTGAATGTTGACTTTTGCTTCGCCTTCCACTTCAGCTTCGACCACCATCACCAACAGCCAACTTGTCGCTCGTCAAGTGAGCATGTTCTACCCCACTCCGTAACTCAAGATCATCTCCTCATCCAGAACTCATCAGCGGCTTGAATGGTGTGATTCAATTTGCTGAGGCGTCGATGTTTTTTTGTCTACTTACATTCTTTTTCTTGTCTTTTGTGTTGATGACAGATCAGTGAGGGCGAGGGAGCAAAGTGTGGATGAGCACTATGCATATCGCCGTTGGACGATGAGACTCAGGTGCGTCTAGCATAACTTTCCTTTTTTTTTTTTTGCTCAACGGGTGCCCGACAACAGGTACGTGGTTCTCGCTCTCCCTGGCACACATTCTTCGCATGCTCCACTGGGGGCTTGTATCGTTTGTGCGTGCATCTCCCCTTGTGTGTCACAGACTCTGACTAGCTCATTTATTTATTTACCTCGTGGCAGCCTTAATTATGTAATTAGTTACCATGTTGTACAAATTAGTATTAGTTTGAATTGATATTTTTGGTTGCGTAATTAATTGCTGGCGTGAACAGATGGAATGTGCTTTTTTACAGCTTGTGCAAGTCCGGCATAAGTCAGTGGATAAGTGTCGAGCAAGTAGGATCCAGGAGTGGACCCTACTTATATAAGTAGATTTTTACTTGCCGTGTGATTCACTTATGGCTACTTATGGCATAATAAGTAGCCATAAGTAACGTGTTAATAGGCTAACGCACTGATCATGGAGGTACAGTTTTAAGTCTCGTAAACCATGTCCGTAGGAGGAAAGAACACTGGCGCAATACCCACGGGGATCAGGAAGGCCCGTGTTTACCAACATCTACTTCCACGGCCTGGGCACATCCTTTCAACCGACACTCGCAGAGCTTGGGGTTGTTGTTAACCACTATGATTCAGACATCATCTTTTGTCTTAAGATCAACAAGCAAATCACCTGTCTTTTGCACCTTTCGCCTGAGTGGACGCTCCTGCTCTGCATTTTGGCCACAGCTTCTCGAGCTTTAGGTGCATCGCGTGAAAAATAAACAAATAAATCAATACTTGTACCCCTCCAGGCAGCCCTGGACCCGACAGCTGCTAGACCTAATCAAACATAAAGTCAGGCCGACTGCACGGCAAAGCCCGTTATATTATCGTAGCGGTGCTCGTACGCCTCGTCCGAAATTCCGGCACCATGATTTTGAGTTTTTGACTAGTGCTAGAAGGATGGATTGGTTACTAATAGTTTCAAAGTTCCGAAGAAAACTTGCATTCAAAGTAGTATTTTGTGACTATAGTAAGACAGTCGGGCGAACATATACTACACGCACAAGCGACACAGAGTGGTACAGAACAATATCGAAACAATGTAATCTCCACTGGGTGTTTGACCCGGCAGGGATGGAGAGCTTTAGGTGCATCGTGTGCAAAATGAACAAATAAATAAATACTTCAAGGTACCTATACGGGAAACGCTTTTAGACGCACTGAGACACTGTGTACGTTGTCAGTACTAGAATAACGACACAGGATCAAACGACACAAACTCTCCCAAAATCGTTGTGTTGGATTTCAGCTGTTTTGTCTGCAGGATGTGGGCGCGTCCTTGAACTGCGCCTTCGTCGGCGCAAACCTTGCTTGAGGTGGAGATTGTCAACGAGCACCCATGTGTTTGTTGTCCCTCTCGCGCCAATATGGACCATGGTTCAAACCCAAGCGTCTCTTGGAACGGGGTTTCTGAAACATATTGAACAGGCTAGCAACTTTATGTATCTGTGTTTATTTGGCGCAATTATCACGTGATCGAATCTACAAATTTAGTAAGAAATTCGCGCGGGTCCGTTTGCAGAGAGTGCACAAAAACCTACGAAATGCAATGAGATTTGTACATATGCTGTGACACATTTCTTTCGCACAAAGTTGTCAGAAATTTTGATGGATGACCACTCTGGATTATTGCGTAGACAGTACTCTGATGGTATTGACGTAGGTATTCGCAATACCATACCTTAGTCGTCGTGGATTCATCTAACTGAAATTCCGTATGCGTGAGTTGACAGTTAACTAACTTAACTTTGACCATCGTTGTATACAATGTCTTCGCTCTCTTGTTCATTCCCTTCCACTATCCCTCAGTTCAGCCCGCTGCCCGATCTTCAAGTTCTTTCCGGGTCGGACATCACTGGTTCTACGGCTCAAATACCGAGTTCTATTGTAGAAAATGGACGCATGCCGCCAAGTGAACATCAAATGCACGATGATGATGAGATACTTACTTCCGATTCAAATATCGGAAACTCAGCTGTTTCAGAGGAAATATCTTCGGATCACTTGGTGAGTGGCAGTACAATGTTACCGCAGTAATTGTTCTCGAACATGTCGCAGTCGTACATGAACGAACCATCTGCACCATACGTCCACCTTGAGGTTGCTCGTGCCAGACGAGCAGTCTTACGGGCCCAAGTACAACTTGCCACATGCGAACTGAAAGAAAATTTGTCTCGCACCCGGCTTCATCGATTGAAGGTCCAACACTTCAATAAAGCCCTCGAGGTCGCAAACACCAACGTTGGACGTTGGTGTGATACGATTCGCCATTCTGGGCGCCCTCTTTATTCACCACCGGACGCCGTGTCGCGACCCTCTACTACGCGCCATCGCCGTGAGGCACACAATTTATATTCATCGCAAATACATTTACTGACTGCGAAATAAGGTTTGCGACGGCGTACTGAAACTTACGACGAGGAATTCTTTGTAGATCTACAATAGGCATAATACCTCTGTTCTATGATAGTGCGCATCCATCGCATTTGCAGTCATATTGGGAACTTTCTTGGTAGACTTTGTTGATGAGCTCGAGGAGAGTATGGGGAAAGATGGAGAGTGGAATTAGACACTAAAAACAGACCAGAACGAGCAAACGTAAAAGCACGCAGGATATACTGTTAGGTCTTGAGAAAAAGGCAGCAAGAACGTTGGAGGAGAGATATTGAGAACGAGAAGGGGTCGGGAAATGACAGTGTTGAGCGAGACGTTCTCCTCGTTTTTATGGATCTTGGAGCCATCGTTAGATTGCCAGAAAGATCATATGCGTCGATGCCGATCAGCGTACTTGGCATCCTAGAGGTATCGCTTTGAATGTCGACGGATTTCGGCGCGGTCCGAAGCGCACTCCAACGGAGTTCGCCGAATTGCGCGGACGACAAGTACTGCCGAAATCTGCCTCCGCTGGAAAGGCCAGCTTCCGAACGACTAGAGACTCTGGTAACGGTCTAGTGTATTTCATATAGAAAGGGATGTGATTCCTTACTAACGCGGCCCTTTGAGGATGAATTAATGAATTAAAATAACGATATCCAGGATCTTCCAAAGTTGTTGCAACCACTGGGCAAGTTAAACTGAACGTGCACGGTGAAATGTACTAAATTTTAGGTTTCATCAGGCTGACGACGCTGAGTGCTCTTAGCAGCTGCTAAGCGTGAACAAGGGAGTCTGACTGTCGGACGTAGTACCGCTCGGCCGCTTGAAGAGTCTGAAGTACATAGCTAAGTTCCCCAACAACCGTTACATAATGCTGTCGTTGGCAACCTAGATTGGAGTATGTAATATTTTCTTTCTTTTTTGGTACGCTGACACGATGTTATTGTCAGTACTAGTGGCGAGGTCATCGAGCAATCCGGCGCAATGATTGTTTCCGATATATGGTAAGTTGGATTTTC
>JBBPOR010000587.1:0-20353 GCA_038091555.1 Leccinum sublutescens | reverse complement strand
TGACATGCAATTTTAAACTGGGCATAGCTCAATGAGGGCTGGACCAAATAACATAAAAAAAATATGGGCAGGAAGCCAAGAGTCGATACTATTTTTAGAAAATGACCGGTCATTCGGAGACCGGTCCAAAACCGAGAAAAAGACCGAACTGGACCAAAATTCGGTTTTTTTGCAGTTTCAGTTTAAATAAACTGATATCTGGGTTTTAAAAAAACCGGTCTGGTTTCAGTTATTCCAAATAAGGCAATAAAACCGGACCGGACCGGACTTTTAAACACTATTCGTCAGAAGGTGAGTTATTGGTCCGGGTATCATGAACCTTTGAATTCTTAGATTGAGGAATACCACATCAAATACCCGATTCAAACAACCGCCCCATCTCAGCCCACACAGGCTGTGCAGCCTCGTGCATTCATGACCCTCGGCGCAAGATACGGGCTCACCGACATGGCAATTGGTACGGAGGAACAAGGTATACAATCGGTTGATCAAGAATATAACACCTACGTTACCTCAAGCCTCGCGCATGCCAAAACCAGCCCGCTCGCTTTTTGGGCATTGGAACGCCATCGATATCCTACAATTTTCCGTATGGCCATGGACTAGTACCTCTCGGTTCAACCGTCTTCGGTTCCATGTGAGTGAGCCTTCTCGTCTAGCAGCCTGATGGACATGAAGCAATGCAACTGCATCAACCCCGTATTGATGGAGGCCTTACAAATTCTTAAGTTCTCCTTCAAGAAGAAGGAAAGGCCAAATCTTCAATGGTGGAGGACATCGCAGGAGGAGATGCTACGTGATGAAGACAGTAGCCAGATACTTGCCACTACTATACAGTCAGATGGGGCACATGGCAATATTGAGGAAGTACTAAAGGCCATTGTGACTGAGTCGTTGCCTGTCTACGCTGATGTCTACTAGTGTCGTGCAGAATCATTGTCGTATAATACTATAGTATCAATGTGATTGTCTCAATGTAATGGGTCTCGTAACTTTACATTGCAATCCTCATCTGAGTCATCGTCCAAGTCGACTGTGACAGATTTGTCAGCACTCCAAGGAAAATGCACACATGAGTCACGACCTTGACCGTGGCATTTTAAAATCCCACATCTTCTCATCGAGTTCACGCCAATTCCACAAATGCACCAACGAGTCAGCCATGATTATCTGTGATAAGACCGTTGAACACTTCCCCAGATGACCTCTTTCATTACTCCCATTGGCCTATTCTCTGCTCGCTCAATATGTTGAATTCATCTCCGTTATGTTCGCTGCCAGAGTCCATTTCTATTCAACAACTCATACATGGTGCGAGAGCTTGTTATGTGACGGTATGCAGGAGGGGTTGTGTGTAGGGGAGAGGACCGTCGGGCGTAGGCAGGCATGCGTCCATGTGGACACCCAGGAGAGGCAAGCGCAAGGGATTCGGCGTGCATCCCAGGGTCTGAGTCGGGCGACAACAGAAGAGACAAAAGCTAGGCTCGAATCAGCACCGAGACGGCGAGTCACGGTGACTAATTGTCGTTCAAGCATTGCTAGTTACCAGAGGAGCGTGGTAGGCTTTCAACGGGAGCGCTGTGAGAAGGAAATGGGCCAGACGGTGATGTCTTTTCATTCTTGTGTTCCGCATGGCATTACTAGTACTCATTCCTTTCAGTTTTGATAGCAAACCACCCAATTACCCTGTCTCGAACGATCGACAAAGACTCGAAGGCACTGTCGCTGCTGTGACTGCCACTCCTACTCATCCATGGTGTGAGAACTTGGTTAAGTTGGTATGTCTTTTCATTTTTGTGTTCCGCCGCTGCCATTACTCATTCCTTTTGGTTTTGATAGCAAATCACTTCAATTACCCCGTCTCGAACGATCGACAAAGACTCAGATATGTTTGGAATATATGTGTGGTAACTTGTAAGGGTCAGTTTTTTCTTGTGACGTCCAATCAACCACTTATGTTGCCAAAGGGTGTGATGGACGAGCTGGAGCAGCTAGGGCAGATGCTGTGAGGGGTTGCTGGTGGCACTGGACTCTGGAGTGTTACAATATGTACTTAGACTAGTCACTAGTATCTACTATTTAGTACCATGTAAAAAATTGATCGGTTAACCGACTGTGAGCTGGTTGTGGCAGTTTAGCCACAAATAGCTGAGTCACGGTTCAAATTCAATGTGACTAATTTAGGTTACGTTTAACTGGCAACTCAGTTTCGGCTTTAGACTGGCTAGAACCGAGAACTGCGGCAACGCTAGGTCGTCCACCTCCCTCTACCGGGAGATAACAGTAATCAATACCCATATCCAGGTCCTGGACTGCAATGTCCACCGAGACCACCATCACTGAGCAATTCCTCCTCATCATCTTCTGATCCATCACCGTGGTTTGCCTTGCAGAGACAGCCTGACTATATGTCACCTCCACCTCATGTTGAGACACCTGATGTTGTTCCCACTCCAGACATTCCACCTTTGGATGATCCATTGCCGCCACCTGGTCATAAGGGTTCACCTTACAAACCAGCTTGGAAAAGGAAACGTGCTGGCTCTTTAGACCAACGTTTTCCTCAACCTCAGAGGAAATATACTCCTCCTGAGAGACCTACTCCATCACTACCTTCATCGGATTTACTTCTGAGACATCAAGATTGGTTATCTCCAAGGCGAGCTCGAGAGGAGACATTACAGGAATTCCGCGATAGGCCTCATCATTATCGACCCACTGTTCCAAAACGGGAAATACCTCCACCCGTTTGACCGAGATCTACTCGGATTCCCCAGAGACGTGTCATACCAGACAATGTCTATGGAGATTGTATGCCCCTCGAAATCAAGCGTGAGCTACAGCAGCAACGGGACAGGTCGATAAGTCCTATTCAGGAGGAGCAATCTCCGTTGACACCAGTCAACGAGACCATGGAGACGGAAGAACCGATTCCCACCAATCTGCAGGATTCGGATATAGGAGAGATGTATTCCAATCAATGGATACGCTGTCATCTAGCTGCCGCAGCCAATGCAGTTGGCACACCAGTTCATTACTGAGACATAAAGCGGTTACCAGCAGATGAACAGAAGCTCTGGCAGAAAGTGATGGAAGAAGAGATTAAATCTCTTGCAGACTGAAAGGTTTGGGATTTGGTTGATTTACCTGCAGGTCATAAGCCCATCACTGGCAGATGGGTCTATGCTACGAAAAGCGATGGTAGAAAGAAAGGTCGTTTTGTTGCAAAGGGTTTTACCCAGGTCTTTGGGATAGACTTCGAGGAAACCTTTTCTCTAGTCGCCCGTTTCGAAATGGTGAGACTACTCCTCAGGCTAGCAGCCCTTGAGGATTGGGAGATAGAAGCCTTGGATGTCAAGACTGCATTTCTCTTCGAGAACTTGACAAAGGCGAAGAACTATATCTAGTTCAACCAGAAGGTTTCATCAAGAAAGGATCAGAGACAAAAGTCTGTCGCCTTAACAAGGCCATTTACGGTCTTAAGCAAGCTGCGCTCCAATGGAACAAAGCTCTGCACGCATCACTCCTGAAAATGGGTTTTAGCCGAACTCATTCTGATCCAGGAGTGTATATAAAGGGAAAAAGAAAAGAGAAAATCCTTTTTGTTGTTTATGTTGACGATGCTCTTTTTATGGGAAGCAACAGAACACAAGTCCTTGCCGAGAAGAAAATCTTCATGCAACGCTGGGAATCCCGTGATCTAGGCGCCGCCACCAAATATCTAGGCATGTGCATTACCAGAGATCGCTCTCATCGACTCTCATCGACTCGATCAAATCTCGTATGTTGAGAAGGTTATCAAACACTTCCAACTAGAGAATTCCAAACATGCTCGCACTCCACTACCTTCGGGCTATAATCCAGCACCAAACCCGGATCCCGAACCTGATGCTAAACGATGACAGACCTACCAATCTGTTATCGGATCTATCCTCTATGCCATGTTAGGAACTCGTCCAGACATAGCATTCCACGTCATCAAAATGGCACAGTTCTCCCAGAATCCTTCTGAGGACCACCTTGCTCGTGCGTTGTATATTGTAAGATATCTCAACTACATGAAGAATATCTGTCTGCAATATGACGGATATGCCAAAAGCTCTGGCTTTACGGCTTACTGTGACACTGACTGGGGAGGAGATCTCAAAACCTGTCGTTCGACTACTGGTTACATTGTGTTTCTTGCTAGACAACCTGTCTCCTGGAACTCGCGACGTCACAAGATAGTTGTGCTCTCATCTACCGAAGCAGAATATGTTGCCATGACCAAGACTGCCAAGCAACTTGCTTGGATACATCATCTCTCAGTCACTGAGATAGGTCATGAGATCAAGCATCCGATTTCACTTAATTGTGATAATCAAGGAGCCATGTTCTTAGCTTCGAATCCCGCTCAGGAAGGACGTACAAAACATGTGGAAATCAAATACCACTATATATGTGAGGCTGTTCAGGAATGAAATGAACTTTCCTTGTTCTACGTTCCTACTAACAATCAGCTGGCGGTGCTGGCACATGGGCCAGGAACGAGTTAAAGAAGTGTCGTGGCTGGGAAGAACACCAATACCCCAACCCCAATCAACTTGAAATACTTCTCGATGGTCGTTTCTGAATTGGCAATGAAAAAGATATGGCCATTAGGAAACTCATGGACAAAAAGCAAGGATCGAAGGAGCGAACCCAAGTCTTCTTGACAACCTGGTTAGCACTTTACGATCAGGCCAAATGCGACTCCATGATGGGGATCACGCTCCTTGAAAGAAACAGCCGACAGAACATCATCAAGCATATGTTCCTACAAGGAGAATGACCAACCGATGTCTACAAGTTTATTGCGACCATTCAGAAGTATGCTAATGCAATTGAGGCCTTCGAAACTCGATCTTCCTCCTTCCAACGTCAAGACCCCAATGCTATGGATATCAATGCTACCGTAACTACTACCGACGTTTGCAAAACATCTCTGGGATGTTACAACTGCGGAGGAGATGGACATTGTGCAAAGGAATGCAAGAAACCGACAACAAGGTGTAAAGAGTGTGGATTCTCTAGAGGTGGACATAGAAAGGAATGTCCAAAATTCAAGTCCAAGAATGTGAGGGCTGCAGAAGGCACTGCATTACCAAACCAACAAACCCCACAATCGCCTAACTGGGTTAAGGCGATACAAGGAATGGACTTAGAAGCTGCTCAGGCTTATTTCTGCGATCTCGATGTAACTCAGGGAAAAGAGTAAGGGAAACTGTATCGGGTACGGCATCTCCCCCTCCTATAAAACAAAATAATAGTTTACTAACAAACTCTCATACTTGACGCCTAGATAGTGCTAGTACAAATTCTGTTTCTCCTTCTGTTTCTTCTTTTAATCATTTTAATGTATTAGATAGTGATGTTTCTCTTGACTCTTTGTCATCTCGAAGTAGTATCCTACCAGATGACGCAACCAAAGCCACGATCTCGAAAGAGTGTGCTCCCCAGGAAGGGAGGCTTAATTTGGCTTACAAAGAAAATAAAAATAGTTCCCCTCCTCAGATCCCGACTGAGTGAAAAGTCTGCACAATGCACCCACTTAGGGAATTAGTCTTAAAAATAGATATAGTTACAAAAAACAAAAACATCGAAGTAGCAGCCCTTTTAGATAGTGGAGCAAATGGAGTTTTCATAGATACCGAATGGGCCAAAGCCCGACGCATACATACCCCTGAAACCCTTAGAACTTGTTGTACCAGTTTACAATGTAGATGGAACAGTCAATTCAGCAGGAGGCATCATCTACACCACAGATCTAATCATCGATTTCCAAGGACATCGCGAGAGAATCACAGCTGACGTGACCCGAAATCAAATGATCTTGGGGTACACCTGGCTATGTGAACACAACCCCTTGATCGATTGGGTACAAGGGACCGTCAAATTAAACCAGTGTCCCACTTCCTGCTGAGCACTGAATGCAATCTACAAATCTAGATTGGACGAATCCGAGATCGACCATTCCTATAGAGTTCAAGGATTAGGAAAAGAACCTTCTGATGGGATCGAACCTGAAGAAGCCTTCAAACTGGTACCTGAGGCATATCACGAATATCTCGATGTCTTCTTGACATGCCTGAAAAGAAAACTTGGGACCACGTGGTAGATCTAAAACCGGACTTTAAACCAAAAAAAGGGTAGATTGATTCCCCTCAACCCTGTGGAACAGGATGAAGTCAAAGCCTTCATAGAAGACCAGTTGAACAAAGGTTATATCCGACCTTCAAAGTCTCCCCAAACTTCACTAGTGTTCTTTATCCCTACCAAGGATGGTAAAAAGCGGATGGTCATGGACTATAGATATCTAAATGAAAGAACAATCAAAAACAATTACCCCCTCCCCCTCATTGGCTCGATCGTCGATAAATTGAGAGGAAGCAAGATCTTCATCAAGATGGATCTCCATTGGGGTTACAACAACGTGAGAATCAAAGAAGGAGACGAATGGAAAGGAGCCTTTGTCTGTCATCTTGGCACCTATGAACTCACTGTGATGTATTTCGGGATGTGTAATTCCCCGGCCACATTCCAAAACATAATGAATGACATCTTCGCAGATATGGATGGGATCATCATTATTTATATCGACGATCTATTGATCTTCACAAATGGAGATATGAAACACCATCAGGAAATGGTTAAGAAGGTCTTAGAAAGACTCAGAAAGAACGACTTGTTCGTAAAACCTGAAAAGTGCTTCTTCGGAGTACAAAAAGTCGACATGCTAGGCATGGATGTCTCCTGCGATGGAATCTCAATGAATGCTGAAAAACTCGACGGTATTGCTAAGTGGCTGGTCCCCACAAATGTAAAAGCCGTGAGAAGCTTCTTGGGCTTAGCCAACTTCTATCGCCGCTTCATTACCAATTATAGCTTGGAAGCAAGACCCTTACACAACTTAACAAAAAAAGATCAACCCTGGAAATGGGAAACGGCTCAACAGAAAGCGTTTGAAACACTCAAGAATAGATTTACTTCCGTGCCTGTATTGGCCTATCTGGATGACACGACCCCTTATCGTGTTGAATGTGATGCCTCGGACTTCGCAACAGGAGTCGTACTTTCGTCCCTGAAAAATGACAAGTGGCACCCTGTGGCATTTATGTCACACTCCATGACTCCTGAACAGCGCAATTACTCCATCGCTGACAAAGAGATGCTCATGATTATCTTAGCGCTTGAGCAATGGAGACACTATTTGGAAGGTGCCAGACACAACTTTGAGATCTGGACAGATCACAAAAACCTCCAGTACTTCATGAAGAGTCAAGATTTGAATCGACGACAGGCAAGATGGGCGCAGTACCTCTCCTGATTCGATTACACTCTTGTAAATAAACCTGGTACCTCGATGGGAAAAGCCGATGCTCTCTCTAGAAGAGAAGATCACATGATTGGTATTGAAAAGGATAACAAACAAATGACATTCATACCGGAATCTCACATCAGATCTCTCAAAGAAATCACCCTGTTCGATAAAATAAAATCCTCACAAGCTGGTGCACATCTCCAGACAGATGATCCTCTGTGAAGGATTATATTATTATAGCGATAAACTCTGGGTTCCAAAAGAACTCCGCCATGACGTAATGACACAATTCCACGATCACCCGATCTTCAGACACAAAGGTGCCGAAAAGACACAAGACTTCCTCATGCGATATTACTTTTGGCCAGGAGCTAAGAAGGACATACAGGAATATTGTAAAGCTTGTGAGTGCTGCGCGCGCATGAAACCTACGAACCTTCTGCCAGCCGGAAAATTACAACCCTTAGAAGTACCTGAAGGACCCTGGAAAAATGTGTCAGTCGACTTCATCACTGGCTTCCCATCGTCCCATGGCTTTGACAGTGTGTTAGTAGTGGTAGATCAATTCTCCAAAGAAGTGGCCTTTGTGCCCACCACGAAAACCATTACATCAAAAGGAACAGCTGAGCTGTATAGAGATTATGTTTGGAAGCATCACGGACTTCCCAATTCCCTCGTTTCCGATCATGGACCCCAATTTGCCAGCCAAATGATGGTTGATCTGCTCAAATTGTTAAAAATAGAAAAGAAGATGTCCACGGCATATCATCCCCAAACCGATGGATAAACGGAACGCGTTAACTGCGAACAAGTTAATCAGTACCTCCATCTCTTCACTGCAGAAAAACAAGATAAATGGGTCGAATGGCTTGCCATTGCCCAGTTCAATTTCAATAATACTCGCTCGTCTGCAACTGGCTTCACTCCCTTCCAGTTGACCAAAACATTCGCCCCTCGTCTC
Source organism: Leccinum sublutescens (assembly GCA_038091555.1). Lineage (NCBI taxonomy): Eukaryota > Fungi > Basidiomycota > Agaricomycetes > Boletales > Boletaceae > Leccinum > Leccinum sublutescens. The sequence continues at coordinate 12,053 of JBBPOR010000587.1, read as the reverse complement.
GGTTTTGAACCGACATCTGTAAAAGCTCCGGCCACTAAGGAGTTTGCCAATGATATGATGGCCAATCTCGAAAAGGCTAAAGACGCGCTTCAGCGAACGCAAAAATGAATGAAACTGCAGGCAGATAAACACCGATCAACCGCTCTGGAATACAAAATCGGAGATCTCGTTGGGCTTAGCACTGAACACCTCGCTCTTGACAAGCGACCCTTGCGTAAATTAATGGAATGCTGGATCGGGCCTTACCAAATTATTGAGGTTCATACCAATAGTGTGGGATTATTATTCCCCAAATCCGTGAAAGCTCGACACATTGTCAATGTCTCTTGAGTCAAACCCTATATTGAACCCTTACCGGGACAACTGGTTGTCCGACCTGGACCAGTGCTTGTCAATGATGAAGCACTGAAGAGTTTGAAGTCAAGTACATTGTCGATTCTCGCCCCATTGGTCGCGGATTCCAATACCTGGTACATTGGAAAGGATATGATGAAAGCGACAGAACTTGGGAACCTGCCTCTGGATTGAAGAAAGCCCAGTCGGCTATAAATGACTTCCACCGCTGTAAACCTTCGGCCCCCTAGTAGATGCCTGAAAATGAAGCATGCCCTGTTTGATAGTCTTTTCTCAACTCCTATCATTAATTTTACTTCTGGTTCTACCTCCTCCTATGGAATCTCAAGCCTAGTAGGGAGGTAATGTTACAAACCTCTTCATTTTCCACTTTTCAAAGTCACGTGACCTGCTTAGTCAGCATCACATGACCGCTCACATAAGCTTTATTCTTCATCTTTCACTTTTCACTTTTAATAAGTCACGTGACTTGCATAGCCACTAGGTCACATGACTTATCTTGGTAGTACTTGGTGAGCCTTTACCTTATTAGTTAGCACTGCTTATCCAGACCGGCCCTAAGCTGGTCTGTGCACACATGTCAGTAGTATAAATACCTGAATACAGCAACCAAACAAGCCAGTCTTGTTCTGGTTGGATTCCTTCTAACCTACACATTCCCCCTCCTAAGTCCTTGTCCCCTTGTTGAGGTGCCATAGTTCTTATTGGATAGAGGTTGCCTTCAATAACATCTCTTCTTCCATAGCTTTCTGCCAATCTTTTTGATCTGCCGGAGTCAATTTTTTGATGTCTCGGTAATATACCAATGTTTTACCAACAGCTATGGTAATGGCAGCAAAATGTTGACATATCCATTTAGCACTAAAATGTTGTGCTAATGGTAATTCATTCATGTCATCGTCTCTATGCAATGTAGGGATGGGATCTTCCAGAATTGGAGTTTGATTCATACTCAGAGTAAGAGGAGAAAGTTGAGATAACTCCTCCTGAATTGTTTCCATAGGAGTTTCTTGTGGAGACAAGTCACTTTCTATCTCTAATGGAGTTTGATCTCCATAGGTATTATCTGGTAGGAAATGTCGAATAGGAACTCTAGAAGATACTTGTGATCAAGTTTGTGGTTCCTCTTGTATCACTTGTGTAGGATGATGAACATGAGGTCGAGTTCTAAATTGAGGAAAATGGTTTCTGATGTTTCTTCGGTATCATCTAATGGAGTAGATAATGAAGGAAGGTTTGAATGAATGGGCACTTCTTCTGGTGCTTGGGATAAATCCCAGTAATCTTTAGGAAATCCTTTTGATGAATGTGGTGATGAATGTCTCGAGTGATCCAGTGATCTATTTGGTAAAGGTAATGCTGGAAGTGGTTGTTGAGGAGCAGGTTGAGGATTAAGTGAAAATGAGATAATCTGATCAGGATATTTTCTCGTTCCATTATCCTTGTTACCAGTCATTATGGCTTCTTCTTCAATATTTGAAGAGGTATTAGGAATAGAGGAAAGTTTGTCTATTGGAGTTACTTTTTTGAACAATAAGGGAAGTTTCCTTCATCGAATGTAGCTGTTGAGGAGACAAAGACTCGTTGACATGTTGGACAATAAAAGCGATAAGCTTTAGATCCTTATCCTATGAATATCATTACTTTAGCTTTGGATGAAAGCTTGTTCTGTCATATGCCTTCAGGAATAAACACATAGGCTTTACAACCGAACACTCAGAACTTGGAAGTAAGAAATATCAGGTTTCTTTCCTAAAAAAATCTCAGCTGGGGTTTTCCATTTATGACGACACATAGGTTGTCTATTGTAGATGTGTAGTGCTATTTCACATGCATCTTGCCAGAATGAATTTGATAGACATGCATTGAGATGTATAGCTTGGGCTTTTTCCACGATAGTTCAATTGAATCTCTCTGCTCTACCATTCTGTTGTGGGAGATGAGGAATGGAGTATTGACGAGAGATACCTTTGGACGTGAAGAACTGTAAAAGATCCTGTCCAAGATATTCCCCACCACGGTCCGAATGTACAGAGGTAACGGAAAGACCAGTCAAGGTCTCCGCATGTATTACAGCTGGCCCGGGTAGGGTCGGCTATAGACTTGAAGGTGGGACTAAGCTATGGCTAGAGGTGATGTCGAGCAGGCGTAACGTCTGGCAAGACAACTAAGACTAAGGCTAAGGGACACACCCGATAAGGGCAGGAGGACTGAGGGGACGAAGGATGAAAGGGTTCGAGGATGGCTGAGAACTCTGAGTGGATTTCAAGTAGCTCTAGCTTAGGTGTTACTAGCTCTAGCTTAGGTGTTACAAAATGAAGAGAGGAGTGTTTAAGTGCTACGACCTGGAAAGCGATGGAATCACAAGGAAGGGAGGAGTCATCCGCAGTATGGAATGAGTCAGAAGCTGCGGAGGTCTAGACTATACAGTAAGCGATGACGAAAGGTTGATGAAGCAATAGTGTCATCATGAGTCAGAAGATAGAAACAGAGATAAGTATTGGATCATCAATAGGAAAGAGTAGCAATGGTGATCGGAGAACGGCAGACCATCAGCGATGTGGAGCAAGCGAAATCGCCCGAGGTCTATGATACAATGAATGCAAAGTAAGGGGATAAGAGAAGAATAGCGGAAAGAGGAAAAGAGATACATAGAGTGTCTTTGAGACGATCGTAACAGCATGGAGAACCAACTCATGGAACCACAAAGCAGTGTCACTCTTGTAATGGAGAAAAGCAAGGACAGTGAAAGCAGAACAATCATCGATAAAAGTGAGAACCCAGTGAGCACGAGTGCGAGACTCTGTAGGAAGTTCAATAAGGTCAGTATGAACGGTAGACAGGATTCTGCAAGATGCTTCAGGTGAGAGCCAAACACTGGTTAAAGTGATTGGTTTCTTCCCAAAAGATGCTTTAAGAAGAATCATTCTGTGAAGCACCGACTCTGGGAAAGTGCTAGAACAGACTAGCAAACCTATAAACCTATAACGGGGACTCGAAGGAGTAAAAGGGAACGATAAGGGCGTAGCCATTAGCGTCGGGGATCATATGCGCACGGTGCTTACTGCTGTAGAGTCGCAGCAACTTGTCTTGCGAGGGACGAGTAAGAGCGGTGGTGGATAGAGACTCTGTCGAGGGTCGCACAAGCCGCGGGAGGGCTCGGGGGAACTATGAGACAAGAGGTAAAAATACTAGACTAAGGTATCGAGGTACAAGTGCTACTCTTTATATACCTAGCCAGTGGGTGCACGGACCATGTAATAACACCTGCCCTAACCTGTACGCGTAAGTGCTGACTGATAGGGCATAGGATATGGTGTCATGTTGGGGATGTCGTCAGGTCACGTGACCTAGAAGAAGAAGGGGAAGATAAGATAAGATAGACGCGTAAGGCGTCTATATAAGATAAGATAACTCGTGGAGAAAGATTGAGGAAAGGGGAGAGACGGAGGAGTGAACCGTGTGGGAACCGAGAGGGTTAGCTAAGGGTTAGCTAAGCTATGAGGAACGTAACACATTCCAGGTCCTGTCATTTGAATGGTCGAACCATTAGCGATATGAGCATACTTAATATTGTCTCCCAAGACCATAAAATCTGAATGGAATGGGGTAATGTGATTAGAACAACCGGAATTGATTAACCAATGATTTTTAAAGAAATCATTTGATCTCGAAACTTTCTTAAGTGATCTTATCTGGTAACAGTAAGAACTGTAATCATCATTATTGTAAGAGGGACAATCATTGTCCCCCCAGTTGTCTATATTGGGTACAAAATCATTTGAATGTGAAATGAAATCTCTGGAATCTAAACCATGTTTCCAGGTACCATCTGAATTTCTCCAATTATCTTCATGATAGCTTCCACTAACCCGGGCACTTTCTCACCTAGCAGGGATCCATCTAGAGGATCAAAAGTCCTGCTGTTGTCTCTCAAATTCCATCCAGAATGATTGTACAATGAGGACATGTCTTCTTCATCAGCTAAGGTGACCATGTAGTCATCTTGAAACTCGTCATATACCATGATGGCACTCTGTTCTTCTATTTGCATGTCGATTATGACTGTAGTGTCTGAGGAGGTATCCAAGATCATTGATTCTTTGTCGACAGATGATGTTAGATTGGTGAATCTAACAACATTGTTTGCTCGTACTTTCCCTTTCTTTCCATCCTGATGTTTGTTGAAATTGTCAGAATTGTGTTTGCCACAAATAGCAGTAGATCCACGTCCTCATCCTCTGTTAAACCCCTCTCGACCACATCCAGAGCTCTGATTGTTGTTAAAACGATCAGGAAAGGTATTGGAACCTCCATTGTAGGAGTTCCATATTGAGATAGCAAGACTCGATTATGGAGCACAGTAGCCTAGGAGGGAACTAAGAGAACAGTGGGAGATACTCACTGTTATATAGTCCTGAGGGAACGAACAAGGATAAGAATATAGCGAGAGTGTAGTGACTCAAGCTAGAAGCTTAGATGTGAGAGTGATGGAAGAATAAGTCAAAGACTCATTATTGTCCTAGAGCGAAGGCTCTAAGTTTATATACAGTACAGGGATGTTTGTTATCTGAATAAATCAGTTTTTCCGTCATCTCGCTTGAAAGTGATTCCTCTTCTTCACAAGCTAGTCTTTTGAAGTACCTTTCGGCACAATCTTTGTATCTTTGGATACATTTCTTCATCCAAAAATCATGTCTTTCTTTTCTTGACATCTTGTCGTCCTCTTGATTATCCTCATCTAGAATAGAATCCCTATAGAATTTCCTATGTTGTTTTGGATAGTTGATATCCTTATGACGAGTATACCATATCCTAGTAGGAAGTTCTGTGAACATATTTGGTTCTGGATTATCTGTAACCAATTTCTCGATACACTCAAAATTTAGTGTTGGAAAGAAATGAGGATTGATTATATGAGGAAAATTTTCAACTTGGTTCCCATTGTCTAATCTAGGAGCCAGAAACCAAAAATAAGAAAGATAAGAAAAGATTTTGGCATGGAGAAGAAGAGAAAGATGATTAGAGTACAAAGTGATTGAATCCAGGTTAATATGGTGCTGCTCTAGCCTTTGCAGCCTTTCGGATGCATAAAAGCCAAGCTGTGGAGGTAGAGGCCATCGAGGAGGTAAAGACACATCCTCGATGAGGTGCCTGTATGCCAGCATCCATTTTTGTTGTTCTCCTGGGAGCGAAGTCCACAGGGCCTGGAGTTCATCTGTCAAAAGGTAAGACATCGTGAAGAGTTCCAGATACGTAATTGATATCCTCGTAAATGTCTGTGTGAAAAGCAGTAGGGTCAGGATCTAAACGTAGTTTCCTGTGAAGTTCAATCTGGTGTAAACAATCGTACATCCAGTCTCTAGTAGAAGGATCAATCAAAAGAGAAGCCTGAATAAGAAAAGAGGCATTCTTTGGATCCTCCAAGAACTTCTGGCACTGTACATGATCAAATTCCGTGTTCCACTCCTGTATAGTGGGGATTTCTCTCCTAGCATACCATCCTACTATTGTTTTGACTCAAACTCCTTTGGAAGGAAGTTCGAGAATACCATAAAATGGTGTAACTCCACCGATTGTTGAGAATTGGTGGGGAAGTGATGGTTGTGGAACATCTCGTATCCTTGCCAGTGGATAAGTGAGTTTTCGATGAAATAGTCCTCATAGTGTTGTGTGGGCAAAGCCCATCTGACCGAAGTGAGTAGTGAATATAAATGTTCGTCTTGGAAGGCGAACGTCTCAGCGCTGTTACCATATTCCTCTGGAGCCAGCCAGGTAAGAAGGGGAAGCTCTCGGTTGTCAGAAGAGAACCGGGAAAAGAGATGCTGGTATTCAGTAGCAAAGTCAACATGAGGTTTGAAGGGAATACGAGTGCACCAGGCAAGCTCACATGTGACTGGCCAGTAAGCCAGGTCAGTCCAGTCAACAGTGTACCATTCAAATGCGCTTTCAAGTGCCACCATTCCCTTGGGAATCTCTATGGTGACTTCTTCGGCACTCACTTCATATTGAACCATGTCCACTTTGGCTTGGAGGTGCAGAACAAGGTGAAAAGGGTTGGAACGAATCTCATCGAGACTGTAGGGAAGTTTCAGAATTGGAGCCATTGGTAGGAGTTGATGGAGGTGTAGGATGTGTAGGAGAAATGGGAGCAGGAATTGGTATGATGGGAGTAGGATATGATTTGATTTCTGTGATGGAAGAGGAAGTTCCTTGTTGGAATAGAGTGGAGGAAGATGGAAGGGGTCCTTTGAGGAAGATTAATTCATTTGAGTTGATGATGAAATCAGCAAGTCCTAAAGATTTTAGAGTCGATATGACTGTGTTGAAATCAAGGTTGTCGTCTGTCTTTGTCTCTTCAGTAGGTACTACTGGAGGAATTACTGGTTCATCTGGTCGGTATTCTGTTGTAGAGGTACCGTCCCAAGGTGTAGGTCCTGTATACCACCCGTTGGTATCATTTTCAGTATCCCAGCGATTTTCAGGTGCTGCGGATTAGGCATCTGCATGGGTGAACCCATGGGTATCCTAGGCCATATCCACACCCATACCCACACATATACCCATACCCATTTTGTCATGGGTTTCAAAATTCGTACCCACACCCACACCCACAGTGGGTATACCCACTGGTACCCACACATTATAAATCACTTTTGATGGGGTTATGCCTCCTAACCAAGTTCAATTAATTCTTCCTCACCCAGACTAACATTGTGTTGTCTTCTAACCAGGACTAACCAATACTCCTTGCCTCCTAACCCATACTAAGTAACAATGTTTTGCCTCCTAACCTGTACCGGCAAATATTTGCCTCCTAACCCAGACTAACAAAATATTCTCATGATTGACTTCCATAATCACTGATTTTCTCCGATTTTTCCCACCACTTCTTGACTTCATAGAAGCTAATCTATGGATCCATGATTCATATGAAAGGTAATTGCCCACGTTACCTCTGATACAGCCATCGCTAAGTGCGCAATTCACACAGTACAACATTGCAGACCAGTTTTTTTTGTTAGTGTCAGGTTAGTGCTTGGTTAGTGCTTGGTTAGGATTCCTGCTTTGTTAGTTGTGGTTAGTGTGCCTCAAAATACTTTGTTAGTGTGTGGTTAGTATTCCTACTTTGTTAGTTCTGGTTAGTGTGCCTGGCTTACTATATGGTTATGTCAAAATAAGCCTTGATGATATATTATGTAGTACTAGATACCCTTATATCCACACCATGGGTATGGGTATGGGTATGGGTATCCAGAGGTGGTACCCACACCCATACCCACAGGTACCCATACCTACGACCCACGGTGGGTTACCCATACCCATGCAGAATCCTACTGCGGATATGATTCAGCTACTGGAGCTGAAGGTCTCAGAATTGAAGAGTCAGGTCCAGAAGAGAAAGGTTCAGAAGTGACCTGTTGGGGGCGAAGTAAAGCAAGACTGGTTGTAGGATGAGGAGAGGATTGACGAGTTCTTCTGTATTCTCTGAAAGATCTGGCATTTCTAGTTGCCTGAATCTGATTCTCCCTAGAGAACTGTTGGTTCATATAGAGGAAAGTAGGAAGGTGGAAATGGCAGTTTTGACAGATGGAAGCAGAGAGACAAGGGCATCCACAGTCTGGACACTTGAGGAAAAGAGAGTCGTCGATGACTCCTGAACAGTGGACAGAAGGTCGTCGAGATAGTCAACGTGGACAGGCAATGAATTTGAATGATGAGATCGAAAGAACTGAGAGCGAGAAGGAGATGGAATGAAACATTGGTTCCTAGAGTGGAAGGATGGAGCAGGTTGTCCAAGGACTCTGTGCCTACCAGGTGGAATGTAAGTCTCTCGAGGTCTGGAAGGACCTGAGGAAAAAGACTCATCAGTACTCTGTAGAGTCTGATTGGAATGTTCCAAAGCGGAAATTTGTTGATTCATAGCAATCAACTCAGAGCGCATGATGTGAGTAGGCATCAACACAGGTATGGAGTCTCTGTGTTATATAATTGATGGAATACCCTGGGTCAAGGCGGGGTGAATAACCTTTAGAAGTTATATGCTTCTAAGTGCACAGCTGAGGGGTTCAAATATAGAACCAGAGGAATGAAGGGAATAAAATCTCTAGTAGAAAACTTACTAGGAATGTATGAGTGATTGATATGAAGTAACTTGAGAGAATAGAGAGTTGCTGATGATCATATGAGAAAGAAGTATGTGGAAAACAACTTAGATTGAATGGACATCTAGGTCCATCTTATTACTACATGACTTGTTTGTACATGTTATGATATATAGAATGTGGTGGAATATTCCATAAGAGTCTAGCCAATAGCATATAAGACTCTATATGTGATATGTAAGCACTGAGTCATATCTGAGTCATATGTACTGCGGATGAGTCATAATAAGTCATAATCAGTAAGCTGATCAATAAGCAAAGTAATGAGATATGAGTCATCATAGAAAATGAAAGAATAGTCTAGAAGTAAGTTCTAGACTAATGACTAAACAATCTGATTCTGATTGTTTCAACATCCAGTGCCTACCACCTATGGCGAGACTCCACCACACACCGTAGCATTTGCCCTACTAATTAACTGGCATATACCAGTAAGGTGCTTTACACACACTTTGGCAACTAGCAAGCCCAGCCCATAGGAATCGCACTTTTCATTGCCAGCAAGCTGAGTTAAAATATTGGATGACATAAGCAGTCTCAAAGTGGTCAGAAATGGCTTATGGCTACATTTGGATTGCTATATAATGACTGGCTGCAAGTTTTCACAGCCACTCTTTTCAACCAATCAGAAAGCTCATATCACTAGGATTTTGCAACCATTTTGATCATATCTCAACCAGATTAGATCAGAATGATTAGATTGTGAGGAACAATATGATCAGAAAAACAGGGGCTACAACTTTTGTGGTGATACCAAAAAGGAATAATGACTTTCCTTTTTTGGAATATATCTTTGCCAGGGCTATTCAATACAGCAGCCCCTTTCTTGACAGGGGCTTGCTCCTTGTGCCCTTAGGCACTAGCAATTGCCATTGGCCAATCAATATTGACCAAGCAGAAAGCTCATATCACCAGGATTTTGTGACCATTTTCATCATATCTTCAACCAGATTAGATCAGAATGAATGTATATGTCCTCCAGAGCCCCACCATGTTTCCCTGACTATATGACCAATATAATATTTTCTATTCCCTAAACACTGAAAATGTCAAAAATAGTGATTTGTGACCCATCAGAGAGCCTAGTAAATCAAATAAAGTGATCAAACTGAGGGGAATACATGTAGACAAATGTCACCCATATTTTAGAGCCATCAACATCCCCTGTATGACTGCATTGAACAAAAAAAGGTCAGAAGGAGAACATTTCATAACATCACAGGCTTTTATCCCAGTCCAAAGTCCTTCTGATATATTGTAGATGTATGTGAAGGGGATGTGGGGATGTACTTTTGAAGCCCCTATGATGAAAGGGTAAAAATTGCAAACATATCTTCTGTTTTTCGCCCTATCTGTTTGTTCATCTCATACAACCATGGAAAACCATATTTAAGTTGTGGGAATGGTTTATTATAACATATACACTATGTCTATACACTCAAACAATGTATATGGCCAAGGGAAAGCAAGGGAATAAGGGGAAAACATTCAATTGAGTGAAATTCCTAAAATAGTAATGTTGGAGGAGTAGTGGCTGCATCTGGTGCGCTTCCTGATTATGTAATTGATGACAAAAGATTCTGTGCCTAGGCACACATGGAAATGCCCCTAGCCATTCAATATTGTGAAAATTTATGCCAGAAAAGGAAACTCATTATTCCTTTTTGGTGTCACCACAAAAGTTATAGCCCCTGTTTTCCTGATCATATTGTTCCCCACAATCTAATCATTCTGATCTAATCTGGTTGAAATATGATGAAAATGGTCGCAAAATCCCGGCGATATGAGCTTTCTGATTGGTCAATATTGATTGGCCAATGGCAATTGCTAGTGCCTAGGCACAAGGGGCTGCTGTATTCCTGGACTCTTTGGTTCCAGGTTTGTCGAACTTTTCTTCTGGTGACTTCGGTCTTTGGCCTCATTTAGTAATTTGCTTAGTCAATTGTTTATGTGTGGCGTGTGAGTTTCAATGACGTGTTCACCTCTGTACATCTCGACCATCACACGTCACAATTCTCCAATCAGTTCTTATCAATCTCCTCTAGTGTTGCCGCGGCTCAGCAAATTGGCTCAGCTATGGCTCAGCTTAGTCATTGGTTCCCACGGTTCACTGTTGAGTGGGAAAATGGCTGCTCTCTTGAATTTCGGCTCAAGCTGGTTGATCAGCCAGCATTTCAACTTTCAAGTTGGTCAACGACTCAACATTGAACATTGAACATTGAACCTTTCAGTTTTCATGCAAGTTGGCTGTTGGCAGCCAAGGCCCAACATTTGGAGTCCTGGACCCCAGTGGCGCCATGGAACGATTTACAATTGACACATAAGTCTTTATTGTGCCGCAATATGAGTAGTGGCGAGTGGAGAGAAGGAAGTAGTGGGAATTGGAAGGAATATGGGTCCAGAGATTGTAACAGTAACAGTATTATAATAATATTAGCCTTAGCCTCAGTGCTATATACTCCGCTTCAGTAGAAGAGAGGGTGGTGGTCTTTTGTAAGTGTGAATTCCATAGGAAAACACCTTCCATGAGTTTTCAGGTAAAAACCTGTCTGCGAGTGGCCAGTTTCGGTATCCTGACCCCAATTGGAGTTGGTACTGGCGATTAAGCCACAGCCAGAGCTGCCTTTATAGACAAGCTCATATTTGCGCATTCTGAGTGGGTATCAGCATATGTATAATGCATTGTCAAGGTGCTCATGGGACGGATTGGTGGACTGCTGGGTGAGGCATCAGGAAATCCTCTCCTGGGATAATATCACATAATAGCTCATATGCCTCAAAAAGACCAGTTTTGGACCACAACCAGACTGAAAAAGACCGAAAAGTCGGGTTTTTTTGGTCTTGGTCTAGTTTTTTCCATATCAGGAAATTCCCAGGACCGGTTGTGGTCCAGTCTTTTCCAAAAAAAGCAAAAGACCAGATTAAACCGGACTTTCAAACTCTACTTGTGATCAATGATATCCAGTCATATCACATGCCCATTTGGTGTTTCTGCACAGGATGACCAGAGGTTTTGCTGGTGCTTGAAGGCAACCTAGATCCAACAAGGACTATGGCACCTCAACAATCACAAAGACACTGGGGGGAATGTGTAGGATGGAGGGAATCCAACCAGAACAAGACTGGCTTGTTCGGTTGCTGCATTCAAGTATGTATACTACTGACATGTGCGCACAGACCAGCTTAGGGCCGGTCTGGATAAGCTATGCTAACTAATATGGTAAGTGTCCAACGGGTGCTACCAGAATAAGTCATGTGACCTAGGGCTGTGCAAGTCACGTGACTTGAAAAAGTGAAAAGTGAGAGACGAAAGGTGAAGTATATAAGTGGTCACGTGATGCTGACTAAGCAGGTCACGTGACTTGAAAAAGTGGAAAATGAAGAGGTTTGTAACATTACCCCTGAGCGATGGCAAGCCATTCGACCCATGTATCTTGTTTTTCTGCGGAGAAGAGACAGAGGTACTGATTGAGTTCGTGATTAACGCGCTCCGTTTGTCCATCGGTTTGGGGATGATATGCCATGGACATCTTC
>JBBPOR010000586.1:0-20370 GCA_038091555.1 Leccinum sublutescens | reverse complement strand
ATCTCCATAATCCCATCCACTCCATAGCGTTCTCCCCGGATGGCAACTTGATCGCCACAGCCGGTGCGAGTCTAGGTGTCCAGGTATGGAACACGATCACAGGAGGCAACGTCGCAACCTTGGGGGATCACTCGTTGACATCACTCGTCGTCCGCTTCTCTCCATCAGGTCTCTTCTTGGCCGCTGCGTTCGAAGGCGGTACTGTCGCGATATGGGACCCAAAGGTCGGTCGGAAGCATATGCAGCACGATGGTTGCCACGCCGAAAAGATCACGTGCCTCGAGTTCTCAGACAACAGTGCCTTGTTGGCATCTGGTTCGCGCGACCACACCATCTACGTTTGGTCGGTCGAGACCGCACAGTCGTTGTACCATTTGGTTACCCATGAAAAAGCTGTGACGGCGTTGGTTTTTTCCAATGACTCCTTGCGGCTATTCTCTGGAGCGGAAGACCATACGATCATCGCTTGGGATATGTCGACGGGGAAGTTGATCAGCGGGATGACGGGACATGAGAAGGCGGTGAACTGCCTAGCTGTGTCGAAGGACGGGAAGATCGCTGCATCAGGATCGGAAGACAAGACGATCAAGATGTGGGACGTCGGCTCTGGGAAATGTACGAAAACGATTTCCAAACATCGCACGGGGATACGATCTGTCCACTTCTTCGACGAAGACAAGTTTCTCATCACTGCCTGCGACGATGCAATACTGTCATGGAACCTCGCTTTGCGCAACACGTCAAATGCGATCTGGGATCTCGATCAATTTCTCAAAACGATGTTGAAGCGTCTCCCTGCGTGGCAAGCCAAGATGATTGGGTGGGGAGTACCAAAACCCGCACTTAGATACGCGTTCAACAAGTCGGTGGGCAATGAAGCGACTACCACTACCCCGGGCCCACTCCTGGCGACTGCGTTCGCGACTGGTTCTCCTGCATTTGTATTCACACGCCACAGCGCCGTATTAGCCGGATCACTGCCAAACCCAACCACTGGTCTGCCTCTGAGTGCAACTTTGGAGGCAACTGCGGTGGCAATATCGCCCGATGGAAACTGGGCTGCAACCTCAGACACTCACGGCGCGTTCTATATCCTTGATCTCACCGTTCCGGGGGAAACCTGGGACAAATGGGAGATCGAGACCAAATCCCACCTGCTGCCTATGGCACGCGAAATAATTCCCTCTCTCACCGGCACGCGGTTCATCATCCACAGTTTGGTTCAATGGTACCTGGTCGATGAAAATTGCAACACCATCAAGAAGCTCGATACAGGCTTGGTGGGGTCGATGCGCACTCATGGCAACTATCATTTCAAGTTTTCTCCAGATGGGAGCATCATTTTATGTGTCATCTCGAGCTTATTCAACGACGACAAGAGCACTCTTCGCGTCCTTGATGGTGCGACGGGCGAACAGCGCATGGAGTTCACGGGACTGAAGAAGGTCCATTCGTTCATCGCGTCCGAGGACGGCAAATTGGCTGCATGTGGGCACGGACCCGGCCAAGTGGAGGTATTCCGACTAGAAGATAAGCAGCGAACGAGCATAAGCGGATCCGATTCGGACTCGCCCATCAATGTAATCTATTTCTCGGGCAATGCGCAGATGCTCATCGGCGGGTCCCAATCGGGGGTCGTCCGTATCTGGGATCGTGAAAGCGGGGACTGCAAGGCCAAGTTTGAGGCTTCTACGTCGTCCGTCACGGCGCTCTCGTCCATGATCACGTCCGGTGGCGCAGAGAGGGTCGCGATCGGGCGCGAAGACGGCTCGCTCTCTTTGTGGTCCCCGTCAACGTCTACATTGCATGACATTGTGACCGGAGAGCAAGCCACGGTCAAGAAGACGCAGGTTGTCCGGTTTTCGGACGGTCTGACCAAGCTTACGTCGAGGGGCGAAGGCGGGATCGTCTCTGAGTGGGCCATCTCGTTCGACGCGGACGACGTGGGTATGACGCGGTGTGCGCTTTGCTCGCACAAGGAGGATACCACGGATGCGGATGGCGAGTCGGACAAGACCCTCCCGCACCTCATCTCCCAATTCGACTTGGAAGAGGCCAGAGATGATTTGTATCATACGTCTTATCGGGTCCGGAAGGACGGATGGCTCGTCAATGGTGATCGGCGGGTGATATGGATTCCACCGGCTGCGCGGCCACGCAGCAAAGACATATTTTTCGCGTACAAGAACGGGCAGGTGGTGTTCTCCACGCCGTCCGGGAATGTGGTGTTCCTCAAGTGGGTGGATAAGCCATGATTTTCTGTCTGGTCCGGGGAGTAGAGCTCGTTCCATGATCAATATGTTCTGATGACGGGGATGCGTTGTGTATTTATTGTTGTTTTGAATAGGTAGATCTAAGGAGATCGTATCGCCCTGTTTGTTCCGGTCTTCTGATGCAATGTAATCATACAAACGATGGTGAATATATATAGTCGGACTCTTTCCAAGGTCCCTTGTCATGCTACTGCCAAGTCATGCAAAGTCTATGGATGCATACTAATCGTGCCAATACAGCAAGTTGTTTTGTACGATCATGGTCGTAGCCTCACAAGGGTTGTGTCATTGTTCTCGTGCACGCTGACGTTCAACGGACCTGTGGAATCCTGTCGACCACAGTCTGAGCAGTGACGAACATTATCCCTTGCTTACAAAAGTCCTATCGTTACTCAACTCCTTCCTGAATAATCATACAGAAAAAAAGAACTCGAACAAATCTACACTCGCCGTGCTCCCTCTCCTGCAGTATTTGGATGCGACCACTGAAAAATTGACCATCAAACATCATACTAGATGATCAGTCAATCCATGCACATGATCTCGGTTACTCCAATTCTCGCACCTGGATGACTTTAGAAACTGGTAGTCCCCCGTCTGCACGATGTCATCATTTCAACCTTGCAAATGCTATTTTATGCAATGCGATCTTACCAAATTTCATAGGTGCATCAGAGAAACTGAGGTCTTTCAAACTGAAGATCGCCGCGATGACTTGAGGCGCAAGCTGTAGCAATGTCCAGCTCAAATGACACCAGAATGAGGAGAATCACCATACCTTGGTGAAGAGTTCGCGAGACATCAAGCTGTGCAGAAAGAATGACATGAGTGATCCCAAATAACAGTCCGACTAGCGACGATCTCACCCTCCTTGCCCACGGATATCTACTTCATGCTTTCCTGCGACTGATCCGGGCTGTGGTGGCTGCACGCATTATCAGAATCATCAGAATTCGCTCTGTACATAGGTGGGTAGTAGACAACGCACTGTTCCATTTCGTCCCTGATAAAGAAATTTCAGAATAGGCACCTTCATCATCGGGGTATGTAGAACCCACCTTCCCTCTACGGGCTCCTTCTTGGCTGCTTTCGAATACGAAATGGAAAGTAGATGAAGACCTGCCCTTAGCAAGCGCATTTTCGATAAACTCCATCAATTCCTTATTCGTGTTATCCTCTGTGGCACTGATACTCAGTCGAATCAGTTTCTGCAACTCTTGTTCGCGGCCAGGGGAAGCGTAATAATCAACCACAGAAGAGATGGCAGCGGAAAATAGCAGTGCAGAGGGCACCGTCTCTGCAAAGATACTATATGCAATCGCCCGGATAGTGGATTGTTTGGCGCCCCCGAGGACCTTGGCAATGAATCGATCGTTTTGCACGTTGCTTGTGATAACCGATGCAGCCAGCACATCGGAAGCACCACCAAAGGAGATCTATTGAAAGAACTAGCATTCAATATTCATCGCTCGATATAGCATGGAGACATACATTTCCACCACTGAACCGTTTCAGCCGGTTGTTCAGGTAGTGCATGATTCTTTTCGTCGACTTGTGTGCGGCTTGGTACTTAGTCCAGTCATGGACAGGATCGTCGTTGAAGTATATATACCTGAATATTGTCGGTCATAGTTCTGCCACAAATAAACTCGACCCTCGCACATACCTAGTCACATCAGCAAACATTTCAGTCCACTGGGCTACCGTATGTCCACCCCAAACGGTGTCGAACAGTGTGGTAGGCAAACCAATCTGACTCGAACGTAAATGATACAGTTTTGGCCGTGGGTTCATGCACATACAACGAAGTTTGCTGCCCAATAGATAGGCAGTCGATTTATCACATCTTTGACAATGTCTACAACCTTGGCATTCTGACTGGCTGATGTCGACAAGGACTTCACTACGATTGCGAACATCTTCGCGAACGATTCACCGGATAGCGTCTCATCCACGATGCATTTCCGTACCTGTCCGTTTTCAGTTCCAATTATGTGCATCAATATAACCTGAAACTGACCTCAGGCAACACTTCTTTTACACCTCCGGTAAGTGTCGAGATACGTCTCCTATACAAAACATCTAGGCGGCGATCATTGTCTGCGAGTCCAACTGGACTGGGCCTCGAGAAATCGTAGTAGGCGAGATTATTCGGTGATCGAGCAGCGATGGAAGGACGCATGAAATCTGGCGTCAAGAACGGAAATTGTGCATAGGCCGAGCCGGCAGGATACTGGTCCGGCAGGAGAGTAAACAAGAGCCTGTTGAGCATTCCACTGTATGCCCCATCGTCTTTGTTGATCATACAATGCTGATATCCCCAGGATGTTAGATTATATGCTAAATTGAGCGTCAGATGGGACAGAGTGGAAATAACACAAGTACTGACGGGTGAAGTCCACTGTTAAAAACCTGTCACCACGAGTTAGGCATATCGCATCCGCAAGGATAGCACGCGAGATCGTGAAGCCTGGACACATCCCAGCGCCCGGCATTGGCGGCTTTGTTTCCTCTGCTTGCAAACCGACCTTCAGAAGACATTGACGTTAGTATAAATGATAACCTCCGAGCATGAACTTACGAACATGAAGTTCCAAGTTATCGATATGTCCATAAAGCGTTTCTGCTACAGACTACATATGATCGAGTTAAACGAAAACGAGGGAGTTGCGAGAGAGCTCTTACATAGACAGCTGGGTCTGGATTCCATTCTTGAAATGACTCGTATGCTAAAAAAAAAAGCTCCACAGTAAATGCGTGCTATAGTATGGCCTGATATAACCCACGTCGTAAACCAAAAAAATTGCGGAACTCGTTAAGCTAAGAGCATTATGTAAGTGAATTTCATGATCACAGGAAAATCATGGAGTCTGACAGTGCAAGCCCCCCATTTCCTTCCCTGCTCGATGGCCAAAATCTCTATCACTCTCATTGCAGGGGGACAGCCTCGGGCGCGAAACGCGCCAGCATGTGCCTCGGTTGCATCTTGCAAAATCCGGGCAAGGTCGTTGCCAGAGAAACTACCATCGGGTCCCCGTTCCAGTCTGGCAGCGCACTGGATTACGACACTGAAAACAGTAGATGGACCGTAAAACATACCCGCCAAATGTCCAGTTCTTGATATTGCCCGGAGGCACTCTCTTTTTCCGAACTACTGTTCTAAATTCATTTAAAGTCACCTGTGGCAAAACGCGTCAAGTTTTTAACACAGATCACGACAAGAAAGCGCGCCGTTTTCGGGTCTCTGCCATCAAAGAGATTTCCAAACATTCCGTTCAGCCATTTCTCATCTTGTTTGCTGATGGAAGCGTGCCAACGATAGAGTAAGTTAAACTCGATTGAAACAGCATTTCCTTCTCCCCTAGGAGACACACGATGGTTGGATTCACGATATGCCTGTTGGTCAATGTCAATAATGATCGATGATCATCTATCCTGTGCAATCGGACAACCAATTACCTGGAGTATGTCAAGCCGCCAAGTCAGGCCATCCCTTACAAGTCCCAAGATGGCGCCAACATAATCTGCAAGAATCAACTGCATAAAGAACCCAGTGTTGACTAGTCTGGCTCTGTGGAAAATTTCGTCATCTTGAGCAAGTCGGGATTTCTTCTCGTCAGGTGGAGGCGAGGTGAAGGACCCGCGCTCGTTGAGCTCCAGGATTTTCTGCGCAACATACTATCGTAAGGTTAGTACACATACGTATCAATGGTCGGGCAACAAACTCACGTTATGGTGACGACTGAAAAGCACGGCGAGTGCGCATACAGCGGGAGGCATAAACAGTAGACGGGAATCCGCGAAAGCATCGTTCCAGATCTTGCCGGTACCGTCTTTTTTACGCATAGCGTCAAGTTGCGGTTCACTATTCCCGTAGATAATGGCCAGATCAATATAGCTATTTGCATCGTTGATTGTCCAGTCCATCATATTTGTGTTGAAGATAGTGTGAATGATGAGATCTGCAAACGCGAAAAAAAGGCTTGACAAGCCTCCAGGGTGGGGAACAAAGTCATCGTTAGGCCGACTTAGGAGACTATCGAAGACTACGCCCGAGTCTGGAAGTGATGGAATAGTCGGGATATGAGTAGAGGGCACAGATCGTGCGTATGGTTGGCCGGCCTGTCCGAGAGACGGCAGGAGGACATTGTAGTTGGAGCCATCTGCACTTCGAAACGCATACGAGACAGCGGGTGCTTTCTCAATGGTTGATGGGTGATTGTGGAAGGTGGAAAGAAATCCGGTGGGGGGATGGGGGAGGTCCCTGTATACTATTGCGAATGTATCAATCTCACTTGTCACTGGCAGAGGATGAGACTCGGAATTAACAACCCACATAAACTAATGATATGGTGCTGTGCTAATTTGCCGAATTCTGAATCATCAGGAAGGCGTGCCATCATTGTCAAAATCTTCTCGAGCTATACCACAGTATAAGAGCATGGATCTAGGATGGCATAGAATACTTGCAAGAAACTCTCTGTCATTGATTGTGCCACTCATGTGGGCTATAGCATCTGCGAACGCCGGCTACTCGCCACGAATGAGATCGGATCTTAGCGAAGGCGCAGAGAACTCACCAAGTCATCGAGAGAAAGAGGTGAGCCACGTTGGGCGATTTGTTCGAGGTCGTGAATGGTCCTGCCGGGGGCGTGCTTGAGTGAGGTGACATTATTTATGGTGGATTGTACTCGAGCGAGCTGCTTCTGCAGCGCTGATTGCAGCGCTGTCCCGCGTCCGAGAACATGCTTGGATTGGCTCGTTTGCTGCATTGACAGTGGCTTGCAATCAAGGTGTGACACCGATAACTTGAATCGTAGTTCGACGTGAATGAGTGACTCAGGGTATTCATTCTGCTAGGAGTGTCGTACTTATATGTGCCTATTCCACCTAGGTACATGCCACGTCGAGACCCGCGATCAATCGCAACTCTCCTGAAGATGAAATTCAGGGTATGACATTGATTGTTATCGGCTTACCGGAATGAGCGAAGCCTTCAAAGTCCACCCGGTTGTCGGACAGCGCATGACAGGTACTGTGTATGACCATGCTTGATGTGGGTCCAACAAGGCATATCGATACTGTCTATCAGCCTTAACGTCAGCACATCACTACGCGCACACAACCGCTCCCACCCGGATCTCAAATGAGTTGTCACTTCCATTGCACAAAGTGGGAGGACTATAGCCAAAGCCATCATGTCCGGCCCTGGGCCCCGGGGTCGGTCATATCCACTTGCGAGTCGTCCGTCGGGTACCCTACTCCGACGATCGGGATCGGACCACTGGGCACTCGGGGCTACAGTGTACTCAACACGAGGAAAGCAGCGCGTAACGTTGCAGAACGGTGGAGATGTTCGGAGTTTGAATCTGGAAAGCTCTCGGCATGCATCCTACTTATGTCCATTGTGCCCCTGCAATCGCCGTCGCCCGATGTGACAGCGGCGATGTCAAGCAAATGGCTGTTCCAGCAACAAAAAGTCGTACACGATCTCGAATTTTCTCGCTCACTGGGGAATCCACTCAGTGCCAGATAAAATGCCTTGTACAAGCGCGAAGTTGATAAGTTCGACGTGCGATCGAATAATACGTGTTTTACATTCTCTCGATGAGTCATGATTGATTTCTCTCAAAACTGCCCCTATCTTGCACGCAGGCTTCAGCTGAAAACATCATGTACTCTTGTGTCCCATGATACGCTGAATCATCATTGCTTCACAGCTTACCCGCCACGATGACCTGAATGTTGCAAGCAGCGAAGTAATGGAATGGAATTCTTGATTATCGAACATTTCGTGAACCAGTGCTTTACGAGCACCTGCAAATGAAGAGTCTAGCAAAAATTCAAGGTATCTTCGTGACCCTAGTCCATTCAATTATACGACCAAGTCACATTCGCCTTCATGATTATTATACGTACGAAAAGTCCGTTGATATAGATGAGAGAGCTGTTGCCAAAAATTACATGATCACACAACACGAGTTTTGCTAAAAGACAATCGTCAATCGATGGTCGGTTATAATGCATACCGAGGCACATACCTTCTTCGCTGTCTTGTAGAACATCTTCGTCTGTGACGACAGTGCATTTGAACGCTCAACCAGGTTATCTAGTTTCTCGCCTCGTTGAAGGACAGACTCGATCGTCTTGTGCTGCAAGACAGTGTCAGAGAACAAGGCACGGAGAATCGCCAGGCCAAGCATACCAGCACGATCTTCGTCTCGTCTAGTTCTTGTTGCACCCTCATGATGGTATCTGCTTGCCGAGGGTCCTGATACTTGGTAATGTATGTCTGGATGTCGGGGAACGAAATTGCGGAAGGGTTGCCGAAGGCAGACTGAGGCACTTTTGCAACGAATTCATCCAAAATCTTGGTCAAGAGAGAGAATGCGGGCCGGACGGGGTACTCCTGGTCGGCTATTATGATAGCTGTGACACGAAGTGTCATGCAGAGCGGACGGATGTGAGTCGGGATGAGCGAACAGTGGCAGCTGACATACCTGCAAGTTGTTCTGCTCCAGCACGGTTGTACACATGAGCCATGTAGTTGTTCTCTTGCACGCTCTGACGTTGACCCTGTGCTGTTCTGTCGACCACGGTTTTGGTGAAGAACGTCAGAAACTCGTTGATGGAGCCTCTCTGATAGAAAGAAAAACTTGAGACATCTGAGGCTGAACTCAGAACTGTGCTCGGGGATCCTGGAGGTGCGAGGACGATGGAAATCGAGAAGATCTTCATAGTAGTAGTAGAAAGAGTTTGTAATGCAACTCCGCAACCGCGTTCTTCCAGTTATTATGTCTTTGGCTGTGGCTGGTCTTTGGATAACCTCGCTCTGGCTCATCATATACGCAGTCAAATATTCTTCCAGACGAGCCAAGTCCCTACTACCCTTCTCACACCACCGCAGATCGACCACCGAGGTCACTGTGAAGCATCTGAACGTACGTCTCAAGACAGAGGCTTTCAATGCATTCCATGACAAGTCATCCGCGTGGCTGTCTCCAAATAACTCTCGGATATCGAGACAGATCCTCCTGCGATCATATGACCTAGGTTACTTCGTCGGTGTGATTGGCATGCTACTTGGTTTCTGCCTGCTGGTCCTCACAGCCGTCTCCTTGTCGTTGGAAATCCTACAAACAAGTCACGAGTCTCACCATAACCCTAGCCCAATAACGAAGCGGGGATTAAATGATGTTGGTGATCCTAGTACTCTACCTCTTGCATCTGCTTCCAATGCAATAAGGATTAACCCGATCGTGAGTGTTTCGCCAAAAGTTTGAGAATGCAAGCAGAACGTGAACTCGTTAGATACCAGGGTTGACTGTTCCCCTCAGTCATTTACCTCTAATTCTTGTGGCCTTGGCAGCTAGTCAAATCGTTCACGAAGCCGGCCATGCCATCGCCGCTGCACTGTAGGTAGATTGCCATTGTTTAAAATAATGATCATTGACACCGCAGACAGGCATCGCATCCCCATGCTTTCATGTGGTATTACCATTACAGTTCTCTTTCCTTCCGCGTTCGTCACTCTCCCCGCTGCCCGGCTTGAAAAGCTCCCTCCTCGCGACCGGTTGCAAATCATATCTGGCGGATGTTTTCACAACTTTGTGCTATTGTGTCTTTTGTTCTCCGCGACTTGGTTGGGAGCAAGTGTCTTTCCCACCTGGATCCTCTTCCAGGACGTCTCTTCTCTGGGAAGACTCGTACTTAGCGTCGAACATGTCAGTGTGCCCGCTGTTTAACGGTTGGCATACTGAGTGACTGCAGGACTCACCTTTGGCGATGCACCTCCCTGTTGGTACTCTGATATCCAAGATAGACGATACTTCGATGGCTTCTGTGTCGTCGGACGATCCTTGGGGCCATACCTTACTCTTCCCTTCCTCGGGCTCTCTACAAGGCTGGTGTGCCGACGATGCTCATCTCGACAGAGCATCTTGTGAGTGGTTTCTGTCCTTGTCGTGTTGTTGGTCGCTTATTCTTCATACAACAGCCCCAATATGTGTCAGCACTGGCTCATACTCCTGTTTTGTATCCAAGGCGGATAATACGATACAGTATGAACTAGATCCTGTCTTCGTATTCTCAAACAACTTGCTGCGGTGCAACTATTCTACAGAATGCTCGTCGTCTTCGTCCTGCGTGGAACCTCGGTCTGACGAGCGGCTCGTACGGATCTCGGTTCTAAGGAATTACAAGGGTGAAAGGGTGGAGGAAATTGTTGTTTGGAAGGGCCCGAAAGAAGAGATATGGGAACAAGGTACGTGGTGCCGCCGAGCCATCGCGAGCGTGTCGAGACGATCCCTCATTTGCTTAGTACAAGTTGGTCATTTGCGCCCTCGGTTTTCTCTCGTGCCGTCTAAGCTTCCGGAGTTTGCTTCCGCTTTCTTCGAGTGCGTCTGGTTGTGTAATTCTCTCCGTGGCATAATTGATAACACGTGGTGACAGGTATATGAAGATTGCGAATCTTTCCCTTTATCTCGTGAACATGCTTCCGATCACGGCACTAGATGGATATCAATCACTTGTAGTATTACTGCAGCTCTTATTTGGCCAGGTCAGCGATGGCCTTGAGAGCATTGACCTGGAGGCTCTGAACAACGTAACGCCGTCAAGCCGGGAGGGGAGAGCACAAAGGATATGCAGGTCATTTCTTAGTTTCTCGGCGCTCCTCTTGATCGCACTGTGTGCACTACTGGGTATCATTAGTTGGGCGATGAAATAATCCGAACCGCTATACAGTAGTTATCAACTTGTAATCGCAGTGCACCGCGGTAATTGAGGTCAAGAGAACATGCGACGTTGCGACGGTGAGTTCGACTTGTTACCTCATGGATAATCTGACAATGTTTACCAATGTCCAGCATCCACCATGGCGCGTGGCAGAGACATTCGGGCTATTAAGGCAATCCACTCAACATGCGGATCATATTGCAGAGTTTTGATCGAGTCTTTGTTGCAAGATGCAGTTCGTGCGTAGGGCATACAAATATGATATGTGTTGTTGCGCATCGAGGTCCCCCGCTTCCTCACGCGCCTTGCTCCCAAACAACTGCGAAAAAAAGCATGCCAAAACGATCGCGTAGTATAATCTACTTTTTCTTCGGCGGTTGGGACAAGTCCACGACGTTCAACCCTAAGAATATGTGTCACATCTTCGACTAGATCGTGACAAGTACCCGCAACGGCATACCTGGAGGCATGCTCTGCTTGAGCTTCTCAGCCTTGTCTGGGTCATCGACACAGAGGGTGTAAAGATATCGTGAACACCGGACTTTGAACTTGGTCTGAGCCTTGCCGGTGGGTGTTCTTGCAGTGACCTTCTTTATCCGGGCCTCTGTGGACGGGACGGTGGGGGGAGGGGAAGCGCGTGCAGAAGATGCGTACGAATTAATACGTGTTCTGCAAAACGTAGTCCATTGACGATACTTACGCGTAGCGTCCTTCCGCCGCGCAATCTCGATGAACTGTTTGATATCCCGGATTTCCTTGGGCTGCATACAACGTCAGGTCATAAAACGAACGAATTGCTTGGTGATGCTACGTACCATGGCGGATTGAGGTCTTTTGATGATTCGAATGTCCTTCGATAGTAGAGATGGATGGGTGGCTGAACTTTAGACTGCCAGTTTCTCGGAAAGTTCCGAAGTCGTTCTGTTCGGCGGATTACAAATCAATCCGGCCCGTCTGCCGTGACCAATACTGCCCTTCGGGCACCCCTGAACCCACACGGCGGCCGTACCGTCTGGACAGGCTCAATCCATGGTTGCGGTCCGTCGACGATCTCAGTCTCGTTACTGAAGGATAAGCTGGACCGGTTGCAACTCGACCGTGACGAAATCCTAGTATCAATCTAGTACCCACGCTACAATTCTCCACGAATCTTGGCCTCAAACACGGTGGCTGGAGAGCTGTCGTATTATGTTTTGGACGGGATTCACTGGAGTTCAAGATTTCTGGCTCAACGTAAAGAGCTTAGATGACGTCCAAGTCAACTTGAACACTTGCTAAGCATCGGATAAGCAGCTAAGCGATTGCTGGACGTTCAATGTAACATCCATCTCCGAATGCATCTGCACCAAATAGTCACGCTCTCAGGATAAACGTGAACGTTCATTATCTCTGATACTAATGCTACCACAGACTGAAACTGCAGATTCTACGTACATTCGCCCGGATATGGACCTCAAGCACACCGTCAGCAACATCATAGACGGTGAGGACCCTCGACGCGTCTAGTTGTATCTCTCGACCTGACGCGATCCCTTTTTTCTCGTAAAAGTGCCATGTTCTGAATCGACTCGGGTCAGAGCTGTTGCGCTATCGAGGTAGGTTGGCGTTAATGAATCATTGATCCTTTGCTTCATTTCTTTACCATCAAAGTGCTATGATATATGTGCACGAGGCCTTCCGTATACGTATGGGGAGTTTGTAAGGCGATTTTTCGACCTCGAGCCTTTAGGTCTGGATACCCACCCATAATCAATTGCAACGGAAATATGTTTAACTAGGCGACCACCAAGCAAGCTTCTCGGACCCTAAATTAGGTAGGAGGACAGTCGTGGAATTCTAGTAGCTGTCCCCGTGTTGTTAAACAGCAAATCTTGTCTTGACTTCCCTACGCCGCCAGCGCCGACAATCCATCCTTTCATTGCGGAAGTTAGGAACCAGTCATCATACTTAGATCATGAGACTCACAACCAAGAATTTTTTCACGGATAGAAACCCTCGAGATACTGCGATGTCGATAGGGGACTCGCCGGCACTGTTAGGTGTAGAAGCGAGACAGCCAGCGCCAACCAGAGCTTGTGTGATTTGGAGGCACTGGGTTTCCTGAGGTATCGTCCGCAAGGCGACATGCAGGACAGAATCTCCAAGGTAATCCTTCTCATCAATATCAGCTCCGTTGTGAATGAGAAATAGAATCATCGATACACGGCGGTATCGCAGAGCAGTGAACACAACCCCGCGAGGTAATGGCACACATTTAGATAAAAGATATTGCACCACAGAGATAAAACCTCGGGTTACTGCAATGTCGATGGAGACCGGACTGCTGCCATCAGGTATAGCAATGCCGAGTGGCCATGTGTCAATTTGATTGCATGGGGATGGGTGACAACCAGCGCCAACCAGAAATTGCACTGTCTCGAGGCATTGAACTTCATCGAGAGTCTTGATGGCGGCATGGACGACAGTATCTCCAGTAACTGGCGTGATGCTTCCATGAAGATCGGGATGGGCTCCATTGCTGATTTGAAGGAAGAATGGATCTCCGAAGCTGAGCCTTCTATGAAGATGGGGATAGGCTCCATTGTTAAGGAGTAATGCAATCATTACTGTCGAGTGTGGCAGCGCAGAGATCAAAATCCAGGGAGGTAATGACATGCGTTGGGATAGAAGGTATTCCACGACGGTGACAAACCCTCGAGAGACCGCAATGGTGATAGGAGACTGAGCATCCTTGTTGGGTGCTTCCGAGGAGCAATCAGCGCTAACAAGGAATTGCGTAACTGTGAGGCATTGCGCTTCCTCCAGACTCTGCATAGAGGTATGCAAGAGCGTATTACCATCGTGCTCGACTTGAAGATCAGCTCCTTTGCCAATGAGGAACATAAATATTGTCACTTGCTGCTTCCAAAGGGCAGTGAACAAGATCTTTTGAGGTAAGGGACATCCTAGGGATAGAAGGTACTCCACAACACGTTGAAATCCTTGACGGACTGCTCTGTGAAATATTTTTGCACTGTAGGAGAGAAGAGTCTGAAGACTGCCTGGAGAACCTGCCCACTTTTCGACCATTGATAAAATAATGTCTTCATCATTCAGGATTTGTCCGATGATTTGAAACAATTCATTGTCCTCTTGCGCCATGGAGCGCTGGCCACCTTCGTTCCCCACAAGTGCGTTAAATGCACTGGTTGCTTGTCGCGAGTGACTGGGATCCAATAAAGACACAATCTCTGAGCATGTGCAGAACAACAACAAATATTTGCCTATTCGGCGGTGATCCTGCCCGGCTGCCATATGGTAGAGGAGTTTGCCGCGACAATTGCAAGTCAGGGGGTCGCAGCCGGCGCCAAGTAGCATATCTGCGATCTCCAGACGAACACTTCTATCAATGTCGGGTATCCGCATAGCGGCATGCAGCAGTGTGTTTCCATTGGAATTGAGGACACAAGCGCTGGCTCCTTTACTCAGCAGTACGCGGATCATCTTGGCCTCAAGCTTCAGGGGCAAAGCTTGTAGCGCAGTAAACAAGATCCTCGATGGTAGCTGCGCAGCGAGAGAAAGGAGATATTCTACGACTGAGACGTATCCTCTCATCACAGCAATGTGGATCGGTGGCTTATCGTCAGAATTGAGGTCGCGAGGGTTGCAACCAGCCCCAACAAGGAGTTGGGTGATCTCGAGGCAGAGGTTCTCGTTGGAAACCTTCATGGCTACGTGCAATGGAGTATCTCCATTTCTAGCAACAGCTTTCACGATGGCTGCCCCCGGCATTAGTATGTTGATTCTCGAAGAAGCTCGGATTGTGCACTGACCATTAACATGTATCGATGACTCGTCGAGGACAGATGAGTCATGATTCACGGAAAGTAAAGCCTTGATGACGGCAACACATCCCATTTCGATCGCGACGAGCAGAAGCACCTCTGCACATCCGACTTCAACTAGCCTAGTCAAGGCGAGTTTCAGGTCACGATCAGCCACTCCTTCGAACTCCTCTGCACAGCCAACTACAGATTCTAGGAGTCGTTGGTTTTCCCAAGGAGCACTTTCCCACGCAAGAAATTCTCTTGTTTGGAGTAATCGCCTGATGACTGAGGTAGGGAAATCTTGGGGCCGGTCTCTGAGAACGTGTGCAAGCAGTGCCTTTGGTATGATGCTTTTCTCCTCTAAGAATATGTCGATCATCTGCGTTTGAAAGAAATGAACGGCGACTTCCAGTGAGATCGCCATGGATATTTCCGCGTCAGATGAGTCTGGATCTGCGATAGTCAAACCCGGCTGGTTCACGTCAACACCTTGCGAGATTAATATCCTGGCGTGATTGACCTTTCCAAAATGTGCAGCATATACCAGAGGGTTCGATCCTTCCTGAGGTGCAAGAGAAGTATGGCGAACAAATGTTTCAAGCAGGGCTTCGGATCCAAATGCAATGAGGGTATAAAGCGTGAAATCATGCTTGGAAGTCGGCCACGGAATACCGGTGCGAATTGACGGAACTAGTTTGCACAACCGATCCCATTTCAGAGCGTATCTGTGAATAACCTTTCGAAGAGCTTCAATGTCCTTCAAAATGCCAGCATTGTGCAGCCCGAGATGACTAAGATGTCCAAACCCATCGGAAAGGATATATTTCAGAAGGGGGCGAGCTTTGAGCAGTTTCCTTAGGTCAAGTTCTTGATCCCGCCTGAGGATCGACGACCTGTCTCCTGATTCTTCAAGGCAAAATCCAATATACGCCATACAACGTCTAGCAAGGCTTTCGTGGGCATCTTCCAGGACGATATGATGTGAGGGTAGTTTATCGAGAACTAGTTCTCCCATGAGGTACTCCTGCGTAAACAGCTGGTGAGCTACATTCGAATAGGCGGAGCCAAT
This sequence comes from Leccinum sublutescens, assembly GCA_038091555.1. NCBI lineage: Eukaryota > Fungi > Basidiomycota > Agaricomycetes > Boletales > Boletaceae > Leccinum > Leccinum sublutescens. The sequence continues at coordinate 4,486 of JBBPOR010000586.1, read as the reverse complement.
TGTGCATGAACAAACTAACCTTGACACTCATATGAGAGAGGGCGATGATGTCCGTGTCATCATCATGAACCACGAGGCTTTGGCAGACTTCCAGCAAAAAGTTGGTCCCCTTCATCAACCTATAGCTGGAATCCAGCATTCGATAATCTGGGTCAATTGTGACCCCTTCAAGGAGTTCCGCCATGCGCATGGGACGCAAAGAGGCCACCAGCCACACCAACACACGTTGCACCAGGCCTGCATCCGACGGACTTCTGTCGATCGCCAAGAGAATTCTCCTGTACGTCTCCTCCAGCCCATCCGGAAGGCTTTCCAACACCCTTCGAATTTCTGTTCCTGAAGTGCATTTTTCTAGTGTGTCGATCTGGCATTGTACCCAACGAAACCTTGAGCGTATAACTATTAGCGAGATCGCCGAGAAAAGTATAATAACTCCTCACATCCCATCTGCCCTTGCACATAGCTCAGTTCGAATTTCCTCCTTCAGCGTGTCGCCATACAATTTCAATCGACCGCGAGAGTCAAGTTCTCTTGTAACATATAGCCTGATGTCGGCCGACAGTTCGTTTGCCATCCGATCCATTGATATGCATGTGAAAGTAGAAAGAATGCTGGCGATGCTCCACAGTGGTCGAGAAGTGGCGAATACTCGCATGTCACCCCCGCTGATGATGAGCCCATCGAGGAGACTTTCCGCTTCTTTGCACTCGTCTAGTCCATCGACCACGACAAAAGGCTTTCGTGGAAACAATCTTGTGACCTTAGACAGATACCCTGCAAGTCCCTTGGGGTTGTAGAATGGGTCGGGACGACTTTGGTACTCCTTTAGCAGCTCGTCCAGTAGTTGTTCTGAGTCGGCCTCGACGATCGAGAGCTGGGCGATTAACTGTACAAGAATGGAACGCAAAACTTTAACGGCAGTCGTAGATCGCCTTGTTCGAAAATCGCAATAGAAGTATGCCAGGGTTTCTCCATCATGCTTTGCGTTGGTGAGGTCATCAATGACAGAAGATCTACAAACGAAGTCAAGGCCACCGCCCCAAAAAGAAACAGAAACGTACGCCAGAATGGTCTTTCCTGCACCAGCTATAGACAGATTTATGTCAATCACAAAAAGCTGCAGATTCTCACACAGCACATACCTCTCCCTTGCAGCCACAACAAGGAGCCTTGCCCCTCCCTCCACGACATATACTCGTCCGTAATGTGCAGCCACCTGCATGTGTCGGATTGACGTCCCAATGAGGTCTGTCGATGTTTTCTTGCACAATCTAACACGTCGAGTAACCTTACTAACTTGTCTCGTTTCCGGACTGGACGTCGGTGGTGAGGTCAAGTCGTCGTGAGTTGGAATAGCTAGACATACGAAGAACCTCCTTTCTCGCGACGTCTCTCGCTTCAGTGGACTGAGGTTTCTCTTGACCCTGCACGTCTCTAGAATACATGGCATAAACTTCATTCCAAAAGAAAAAGAGCATGGAGAAACGCGGCTCACTCAATCCTGCCAGTGGAAGAGGCTGTCTGTCCGTACATCTTGTCTTTGGGATTACTGCATACACACATCAAGCATCAGCTTGACTGCATACTAAATGTCCACTCACCATATATCCGTCGTGAGTAAGAGATCGAAATGAGCCTTGTGATCAAGGTAGAGCGCGATGGCCATGTTCACCGACGATACCTCGTGTTCAGAACCGAGTAGGTCCCTCATCCTTCTCAATGTATCCAAACAGGCCTCGGGTTTGGTGCTTGACAACCAGGCCATCAAGTGGGCATCGAGGATAAAGCGGCGACGGAGTCTCGGGTTGCTGAGCGCTTCGATCATGGCTCGGGAAACATCGGTGATCGTTTGAAACTCGCATTCGAGCAGAATGAGAGAGTATTGTTGAACCTGTCTGACACCTGTCACCGTAGAATATTTTGATATGGCGGTTTGGACATTCTGGGTGTTCAACACGAGTGAGAGTAGAATGGTCTTTGCAGAGTTCATGAGTCGTAGTCGTGATAGACCACTAAGTGGACGCGGTTTCCTACGAGTCGTCTGCTTTGCATTGGTATTATTAGTCTCGAAACCCGACGTTTCGTTTCAGGAAGTGCATCATGGCTACACCCGATGCTTCCAGGAACCGGATTCGTGAGAAGCACATGGTGTGCGGGATTATGCAGTGCGAAGACTCGCCGAAAAGGGATGCTCAATTGAGCTGTCTGATCTGCTTGCTCGTCCGTCTGGCGCCCCTCTCCGAGGATTGGGGCCGGACCACCGACACGCTCGGACGACGATGTACAGTACGAGTAGGTGGCAGGTAAGGGAGCGGGATAGGTAGCGGTTTCGAGACTGCGAAAGCTCTCGTCAGGGGGCTACCGCTGCCCCGACCGCTGCCCGTCCGAGGCCGTTTAGGGTACCAACTACCAAGCTTACGCACCCGGGCATGCAAGGGGCGCGACCCCGGATGGATTGCTTGCAATTTGGGATGCACGAGTGGGGAGGAGTGAGACTTCCTGCTCGAGGAAGGGAGATGCAGGAAAGGGAAATGGGGGGATTCCCACAGGTGGTGCTGGGCAGGTGGGGCCCTTCGGTTCCCGTGGACACTTTGACGCTGCCATGCACGGTGTGTCCGTTGGACAGGGCCGGTGGCCTTCGAGTAGGCGGTGGCAGGGGTCCTGGCGCAGTGGCTGGAGGCCGCACGCGTACTTAACCACTTGTTTGTAGCGTAGCGTCTGTATCGCACTACCACCACCCCGCTTGCCACACGGGTCGACCACCTCCAGCCTGGTCCAACGGTGACAGGCCATCCGAGAGGATTTGAGTGACATAGAATATAACATGACTCGGCCCCCGGGCTTTGGGCGTTCTGGCGACTGCTTGTAACTTGATCCGAGTCCGAGTGTAGTAACGAGGTCGCATCGAATTCAAGCCATGCACAAGGTCCAAAGGGAGAAAGAATATTCAGGGTCGACTTGGAAGAGTGGTGACATCCAACAAATCGGGCCCAGCTCTTTGAAATTGGCGAAATACTTCAAGGCTGCTGAAATTTTCAACGTCCATCTCCGGATGCCAATCTACGGTACTATCCCTTCGAATGGTCACGCTCCCAGGATAATCGTAGACATTTATTATCTCTGACTCTGTCACTTGAATCCTACTCCGAGCGAATGTAATCTCGTCCCCAGACCAGCTGTCAGCTGGGTTCTAAATTGCGCTGCAGAAACCTCTCCAGAATTTTTCGTTCAGCTCGTTCGAACTCCGCCCGCAACGCTCCGAACGTAGGATGGCGGAGAGGGGCTAAAGTGCCGACGGGAACCCGAAAGGGTCTCGCTTGCTAGCACCACTGTGGCCCGATTCACCTCCCTTTTCCTTTCCTCCATCTCCCCTTCTCGAGCAAGAAGTACCCCTCCAGACTCGTGCATCCCAAATTGCAAGCAATCCATCCGGGGTCGCGCCCCTTGCATGCCCGGGTGCGTAAGATTGGTAGTTGGTACCCTAAACGGCCTCGGACGGGCAGCGGTCGGGGTAGCGGTGCCCCCTGACGAGAGCTTTCGCAAGCTGGAAACCGCTACCTATCCTGCCCCCTTACCTGCCCCCTACTCGCACTGTACATCGTCGCCCGAGCGTGTCGGTGGTCCGGCCCCAATCCTCGGAGAGGTGCGCCAGACGGACCAGCAAGCAGATCAGAACCATTCGAACATATTCTAATCCTTCACTCAGACTCGGATGGCTCTTGATATGACTGACTCGGCATCAGAAAACCCGTGTCACTGAATGTCGGTGTGCACTCTTACTAGAATCATGGGTAAAGATATCACTGCCTGGTCTACTACATATAGCCACTATGTACCAAAGTACTACATGGCCATCGTGTTAGCAATTAATGGGAAAAGTGAAGCTCTATAAAGAGCGATGAGTCATTAATCAAGTCATCTGAAGGTCAAGAAATACAAGTGAAAGGCTACAATCGGGTATCATAAATAGTAATTGCATGCAATAGCAGGCAACGTGAATGGGGAACTGTAAAAGCATCAGAATCGCACATGGTATATTTCAATCGTTATGACGGTTTGAGCCTGCGTGGTGAACCAACAGATGAGGCTCCAGATGCACTGGTTGCATCGCTGATTACAGATGACGCTGGTCTGTTGATGCGGCTACGCAGCCGTTCCACCTCACGTTCCAGGCTAGAAGCGTCATGAGCATCAGGATTGCATGGTGGGCGGATGACATACGTCAAGGCTGTTTGCTTGGCTTCTGCAGCTTGTAGCTCAAGCCGACGATTGGCACGGACCAGTTCGTTTTCAGAGGATTGCTACTTTCGTTCAGAGAGAATACCAATGGGGAGTAGAATTAACTGACCGATTCATCAAGTTTCTTGCGGAGGGTCTCGACTTGCGTCTCAGAGGTCTTCCGGTCCTCCTCTAACTTCGAACGATGGCGTTCGCTCTCTTGAAGCCGTGATTGGATATCTCTGACGGCCTTGTCGGAAGACCGAAG
>JBBPOR010000585.1:0-20370 GCA_038091555.1 Leccinum sublutescens | reverse complement strand
ATCGCGCCAGGGACGAGCTCGTTCCTTTCCTTCAGGACTCGGTCGACGACGAGGACGAGGTCTTGTTGGCTTTGGCAGAAGAGCTTGGTCGAAATTTCGAAGACTACATCGGTGGACCTCAGTATGCTCACGTCTTGCTCGGTCCTTTAGAGAATCTCTCCGCTGTAGAGGAAACATTGGTCAGAGACAAGGTATGTTCCCCCATTCATTCCGTCAATCTACCTTCCTCTTATTCGCTTGTCCTAAGGCTGCCGAATCCATCTCGAAAATAGCCGCTGTTCTCTCCACCCCTCAGATAGAAGAATATTACATTCCCCTCTTAAAGCGCTTGTCCCAGGGCGAATGGTTCACCTCTCGAACTTCCTCCGCCGCACTTTATTCCCCAGTCTACTCCAAAGTATCGCCCATCATCCAGGACGAGTTGAGAAAAGCCTTCGCGGCCCTCGGTGCAGATGACACTCCCATGGTGCGACGCGCTGCTGCGCGGTGGCTTGGCGTGCGTTTTGGATTCTCGATGCCTCCCCCACCCTGCTCACGTTTATCTAGCCTCTGGTCAAAAACTTCCCCAAGCAACAAGTACTCGCAGATGCCTTACCAATTTATCGCAGACTTCAGTCAGACGATCAGGATTCCGTACGCCTGTTGACAGTCGAGGATCTGATCATCATCGCTCAGCAACTTACCCCACCCGAAGTCAAGGAACAGCTCCTGAAGCAAATAAGACATAGCGTGGCCGATAAGAGCTGGAGAGTACGGTACATGGCCGCCACTCATTTCAACGAGGTGTGTGTAACAATCGATTCGCTCTGGCGACCACGAATAATGATCCACCGTCTTTTAGCTGGCAGAGGCAGTTGGCTCAGAGTTGGTCAGAGAGGAACTGATCGGGCAGTATGTTCAACTCTTGAAAGACAACGAAGCAGAAGTGCGGACCGCAGCTGCTGGCCAGATCCCGGGTACTGTCCACCCTCGCATTTTCATGCACTACTCATCAGTGTTGATTTCCGTCGATTTCCAGGGTTTTCTAAACTTCTCGAAAGAGATGTCATTTTGACGCGCATCGTACCCTGCGTCCGTGACTTGTCGCACGATACATCGCAACACGTCAGAGCTGCTCTCGCGAATCAGATTAGTGGGCTGGCTCCACTTCTCGGTCGTGAAGCAACGGTCGAACATTTGCTCCCCTTGTTCCTTCATCTGTTGAAGGATGAGTTCCCCGAGGTTCGCCTGAACGTTATCAGCAAACTTGAAACAGTCAACGGTGGTACGAAGAGCCATGACAACATGTGGACGTTCCTGTCTGATTCAGATTTCTTCCAGTGATTGACATCGAGCTCCTGTCCGAAAGCCTTTTGCCTGCCATCATCGAACTGGCAGAGGACAAATCGTGGCGCGTCCGGCAAGCGATCATCGAGTACGTTCCTCTTCTCGCAACGCAGTTGGGCAAACCATTTTTCGACGACCAACTCGGGAACTTGTGTATGTCCTGGCTGGGAGACACCGTGTTTAGCATACGCGAAGCCGCTACTACAAACCTCAAGAAGCTGACCGAAGTCTTTGGTGTCGAATGGGCAAAGGTTGCCATCGTTCCCAAGGTCGTTGGCATGGGTCAGCATCCCAACTACCTGTATCGGATGACTACTGTGCAAGCTATCACGGTTTGTCCACCACCGCTGGAATTCCAAACCTTTGTTGATCACGATCCTCCAGACCATTTCACCTTCCTTGAATTTGCACATCATTCAATCAGAGATCATTGCTCCCCTATTACAACTTGCTATTGATCCCATTCCCAACATACGATTCAACGTTGCCAAGGCTTTGGAGGTTTTGGCGACATCATTTAGCGACGCTCCGGAAGGCAAAGAATTTGTGAAGCAGAAGATCATGCCTGTCCTGGAGCAACAGAAGAACGACGCGGATGCTGATGTCCGGTACTTCTCTATGCGTGCACTGCAAAAGGCGATGTCAGTGCTAGAAAATTCTGGTAGGCAGGATTCTCGTCTCTGAACAAAGTAACATTGTTCACCTGCCTGCGCAGGATAGAGTGGAAATAATCAGTGAATAAAGAATAATACCCAATCACTCGTCCTATCCAGTTCGTTGGGCAATCAGACAAAGAGTAAAGAGTATTGTACCTCCCCTGCAATCTAACGAATTTCGCTCGCGTGTCTGTCAAAGCGGGCGCTTGAGTGTGGTGTCCACAATGATGCGGCGTGTTTTTACATAATAAGCGACAGCACAATGATGAACCCACTGAGTGGAAACTTGTGTTCTCCACAGATCCACAAAACCCAATAAGAATGTAAAAGGCGTAAGTCCCCTGCTCTTCTCACCGTCTTCTCCTTCTCCCACTTTCTTTCCGATGCTTCCCTCCATTGGCTGTGCCTTCTTAACGTCTCCGATGCGAACGCTCTCTCTTACATTGCTACTCATCTGGGTGGCCATTTCATTCCCTTTTGTGAACGGGACATTAATGAGCGATGCTGGAAATTGCTCTCCAAATGAATTTTGGTATGAACCAATTCAAGCTTGCATACCTCTCGGCGAACATCTGGTCCAGAGCGTTCCACCGTAAGTCGTCTGCATCATCTCGTTGAGCGGACAGAACGAGTTGTGGTTAATAAATCACAACTAGTTCCGGAATCGCGTGCCCTCAAAATGGAAACTGGTATTGGTCGAACCGTACGGGATTTTGCTTACAAGTGAATGCATGTGTCGTGCTTACCACCCCGTGCATACACAGAACTGGCCGTCTGCCTGCCTGCAAGTCCAGAATCAGACGTTTCATCTTCGGGCTCTTTGTCGTGTCCTGCCCAACATACATGGGATGCTGCGGCAAGCAAGTGCATCCAAACCGGATACGCACGACGATCGTCCTCCTGTGGTTCAACGGAGTTTTGGTAAGTGGAAACGATCCATAACCTGATGAGTCTCAACCAGTTCACATCAGGTTTTCTGAGAAAGCGACTTGCCTTCCCCGCCACAACTCCGTTCCTTCCAGTGCGCGCTGTCCAAAAGGATGGTACTGGAGTGCCCAGCTGAACGGCTGTGCTCCCGCGTATCCCAGCGCAATCTGGTCACTGGCATGCGCAAAGGGTACGGTCTGGTCACCCTCGACCTTGACATGTCAAAACGTTGCTTCGCTATCACGACGTGCCTTATCTGGCACGCCTTCTCGACGTCCGTCACCGTCCATGTCCGCAAGGCAAAGCTCGCGTCGGCGCGATCTCAAATCACGAGTCGTTGAATTCGGGCCAATGTGTCCACCTGGACTGGACGCATGCCCTATCTTGAAGGCTGGCGATTGGAGCGCCTATGAATGCGTTGATTCGAAATACGATCTCGAACATTGTGGAGGTTGCTCGATGGACGGTCGGGGAGAAGACTGTACGTCGATCAAGGGGGTGTGGAACGTCGAATGTAGCCAAGCGCGCTGTCTTGGTTCGTACATTTCAGCGGCGTCTGTGGCACGTACTGACGGTCGTTTAGTGTTGACCTGTAGGGTGGGCTATATCCCAAGTGTGGATCAAAGGATCTGTGTCAAGCTGTAGCTCGTCTATTGTGTATCGTTTTTGAATCTATACAAGTTACTTTATCATTCCAAGACATACCGAGCGTCTCGTGATAGAACACGAATGCTGAAAGACCTGATGCTCTTTCCGCCACCAGCACTTGAACTTGCGTTGGGTCGATTCTCGCCATCCGGACCCTGACAACCGGGGTGTGCTAGCAAATATCGTCTGTCATGTCATTCGCTGCCAAGCTGGCTACATTTACCTCTCAATGTCTGATCCACGTGAGATGGAACAAGTATGTAATCTCGTCCACATGCAACGGTCAGCGATTAGGTGAACTTCATTCTTCCTCCACCCACTTGTCTGCAAGAAGTCCAAGTTTTGGGAGATGATATCGCGAAAGTCCGCCCCTCGAAGCACCCAGGAAAGCCTGAGTCCTGTATCGCGTCGAAACCAAAAAAAAAAAAAAAAAAGTCATGAGCAAAACTCCCACCTCCATGCATTCTGACCTTACGACATCGAAACCCCTGATACGCAAAGGAGCAAGGCAAGAAGGGAACAGAACCACGACGGAAGTCGCAGTATGGTAGCAAGAATGTGCGCGGCAAGTAGAGGAGTCGTCAGGAGCGCTGACTGGTATGCTGCCATGATGCGGTCACAATTCAAAACAAATCGAACGATGACGACGGTGGCTAACCATGGAAACGAACGTAGTCATTGTGTGTTTCCGAGACGAGCAGGACAAAGGCTAAAGTAGAGACGTTGGCATGATCGAGAATGGATAGTAGAGAGATTGTCGAACCTGATATCGGTCCGAGCAGATATGCGAATGCGGCCAGAAGGTCGACGCGAAAACCGTAAGAAGTCTCCCATTGGTTGTGCTGTGCATTCTCGATGTCTGCACTCGGAGCGGGAACAGACATCACAGTGGACGTTGGTAAGCCTCCTCCAGACTGATAAGAGGTTTGGCTGTCCGAAAACCAAACTCTCGAACTGGACATGGACTTGGGGGGGAGACGAGAAGGATCATCTGGGGGAGGAGCCTGTGCGTGTATCTATCAGAAATCAATGCAAGAGGGAGGGAGCGTACAAAGGGGGCAAACGAGCCGGCATTGAAGCTGGCTGAGGCCATCGTAATGCGCAGGAACCCGCTCAGGCGTTCCGACTTCCGAGTAGCCGGTGTGGCTGTGTCCGTGAATCGCCGGACGGACTCTGATTTTGCCACGGATTGAACTCTCGCTCACAGCACCCGCCAAGACATCGGGCAAGAAACCGTCGCAGAACGCTCACTGAACGCCTCAATCATGGTGAGTTTGTATCCTTGAACATCCTAAGGTCATCCTGCCAAATTTCATGGCAAATCACGCTTGGAGAGCGTTGGATGCACTTCCGATAGCCCGGATGTCCTTGGGTCTTCTGACATTTCGTCCAGGCAGATAACTCGGCACCCGTCACTCTGCGCACACGGAAATTCATAACCAACCGTCTTCTCTCTCGCCGCCAATTTGTCCTTGATGTCCTTCACCCGACCCGCCCTAACGTTTCCAAGTCCGACCTCCAGGACAAGCTTGCTGCCTTATACAAGAGTGAGAAGGATCGTGTCGTCCTCTTCGGTTTCCGAACACACTTTGGTGGTGGAAGAAGCACAGGCTTTGCCCTCATCTACGATGACGAGTCCTCACAAAAAAAGTTTGAGCCCAAGCATCGCTTGATCAGGGTTCGTCCACCCTCTGGCAGCATCTCGTTCGCGTTCCTCATCCTGCCGTTTTAGAATGGTCTCATGACCAAGGTCGAGAAGCCTTCTCGCAAGCTACGGCACGAAAGGAAAAACCGAGCGAAAAAGGTGGACCTTTTGCAGACTGCCCATTCTTCTGAGCTTACAATCACGCGTCCTAGGTTACGGGAACCAAGAAGACCAAAGCCGCAGAACCCGCCAAGAAAAAGAAGTAGTGGCTTTGTGTCGTTACTGGGCTTTCCACCTTCTTTCGTGCTCGATCGCTTGTCGTTCAGCTTTTGTAGTATCTGCGAACGACTTGCTTGTTCGGGCGGCGTCGTCGTCCCAATGTACATATGACATATGTCATTTTATCCTCTGCATACACTCATGGATCTATGCATATGCAAAACAGCGAAAAAAAACCTCTTCTATTAGTGCACGAGATCTAAGTGTATTACAACATAGGTTGGATATGCTGGGTATCATGTGAGAATGACGGAACCTGTTTGCCAGGCAGCATGCCTAAAAGCCCAGTTTCTTGTGTATGATATCTGGATCTTCTTGGTACTCCTCTGCCGAAACCCACATCTGCAAAAGAAAAGAAAAAGGTAAACCTCGACGTTCAATACCAATGTGCAACTGTCAGACCTTCTTGAAAGTCCCCAGTCCTGCAAGTATAGATCCACCTATCCAAGTTGAATACTTCCTCTCCGGTGGTGCGTAAATTTTAATCTTGACGTCCTTGAGAGCCAACTTCTTGACTTCATTGAGGAGCCGATCACCAAAACCTGAGATAGACAGTACACAATTGAGTGAAGCCCATCCAGTTTAGTGGCTATCGCCAGCTTACCTTTACATAATGTGCTGCCCCCGCTTAGGACGATGTTCGAAAAGAGATTCTTGCGCAGATCCAGATCGACTCTATTGATGGAATCTACTACAACTTGGTGGACACCGGCATATTCCTGACCAATGAGCTCAGGGTTGAACAGGATCTCGGGTGCCCGGAATCGTTCAGAGCCAAGCTGAAGCGTCTTTCAGCCCATGATTAGCCTACGTCGTGTCAGAGCTTACCTGAACCACGTTTCCATCGGGTAATCGGAACTCTTCCAACCGTCCAACCGTGTCCTTCTCTTCCTTGGAGGGGTTCACTGCGATGTAACAGCACTTTTCTTTGATTATCCGCACGACTTCCCGCTCGGCGGTTGTATGTAGATGATGACCAGACTTTCTCAAAAGCAGCTGCAGGTGGTCGGTGACATCTCTGGGAATTGGTTCAGACCTGTAGCTATGACAAGCTGAGCTGCACATACCTCCCAGCAATATCCACTCGACGGATCGCGTGAGGCATCGAGAAACCCTCGAATACGGGTACAGCATGAGTGACACCATCGCCCGAGTCGAGTACGATGCCTGTTGTTCGTCCGGAAGAATAGCTTTATTCTCGGTCAGTAAATAACGAGCAAAAGCATTCGGAGACGAACTTACAGTGATAAAACAGCCTGTACCGAAAGGAATAGAGCAGGGACATTGAATGTATCAAAGAAGATCTGTGCGGCAATGTCACGATTGCTTCGAGGATTCAGCGGAGCTTCTGTCAGAAGCACGGGGTGCTGCAAGGCAAGTGTTTGAGACGCGGAGCACGAGCTGCACTGGATTGTGTCTCACCTCTTCGCTGAGTGTACCAAGTTCCTCGGCGTATATCCAGCTCCATATACGTTCCATGTCGTCCCAGTCGGTGACGATCCCATGCTCCATGGGATACTTGATTTTGAGAAGGCCACGAAACTCTTGGGCTCGACGACCGATGAAGACGTCGCCTTCGAGTGCACCTGCCATGACGCGCACATGCTTCGGTCGCCCGACGCTGGAGTGGCACGGTATGATAGAGTGGGCCACGCAAAAATGGGCTGGTCACATACAATGATGAGAAGAAGCATTTTGGATGATCTTGACCAGCGAAGCCTGCCTTGATAGTGCCTGAACCCTGAGGAACGAGGTGAGCACACGAACCGCGACGGTCAGCAAGCGGAGCAGACATTGTCGATCACGACTGGTTGGTTGGTCAAGACATCTTCGTACTCTGCCATATCTCGAGTGTGTGGGGTTGGTTTCGCGTTTCACCAGGAGAACGAGCCTGCCAAGCGATGTTGTTGCGCGCGAGTAGTTGTCCAAGATGATCGAGTAATGTACAGTACACGCCGCGGTGTTCAGCCACAACGTTGAACTTCAATGCGACCACGTAGCCATACCATTTTCATCTTTCTGCTCTCCTTCTTCGCACTACATGTCGTGCGTAGCAAAGTCGTGTTCTAGTCTGCGGGCACTCAGATATTCATTGCCAGATACCAGTTCTAGGCCTCATAAACAAATGGGAAGCCAACTACAACTGCAAATGTGAGTCCCTTGATTTTGCTGCTCTCAGCAGATGATCGAACAGGGAGCCTGCAGGCATCTGCTTCCAGTCAAATTATACCATCCTGCATATGGACGCTCCAGACAACCCGTCGAAACCGTGTCTCTCCTGTACCAAACAATGGTGTCTGGACCAGCAGCTCCCCATTTGTGACGGGGCTTCTCTAGGCCTCACGGATCCTGACACAGCGACAGGCATGGAAGGTGATGTCGAAGCGAGATGTTACCGTCAGCCTCGATGTTTTGGCGTTTGTGACGATTGCTCATATATTATCTGACTTAGAGCGCGATTCACCCAGGGACCAACTAGTCGTTACCCTGTTTCTTCTAACTGTTTTTGGCTTGCTACTGAGTTCCGGGATCAAGAACCGCATGCTCAAAGCAGGCATGGACCCCAATATATCGTGGTTAGTAGGCAGGCGGTGGTGGGAGGTGTGCTCATCTCCTCGTCTAGTCAAATTAAATAAGGTCACTCAAACTTTCTTAGGAGTGGATGCCTCATCGCCCCTCGGAAGAATATGGCCTTCGCGAACGCGGTGCTCGCCCTCCAGATGGTAGAGGGGAGTACAGTGAAGTTTCGGGGACGTTGCCTGCATAGATAGCGAGCTTGTGAGGTATATCTGACACTCAAGCGCGGGACGCCGAGGACCCAAATGCAGTTGGTCCGGATCAACCTGGGAGGGCGGAAGTGTATTTAAAGTGTTTGTTTAACTCATCTGAGCGCGGTGAGGAATAAATGAGGTGCAAACGCGCGCAGCACTAAATAGTAAGTAAACGTGAGACCCAGCACTGGTCCGTGGCGTCAGACTCTCATCATTGGCGGTGTACCACATATCCGAGCCCGGCTACTCACTCTGGACGTTTCCTGCACATGGGCTCGCTCTGTTCAAAGTCCAGCATTCATTCGGGCGGCCACCAAGTGCTTGGTGCGGGTGCCGCGTCGTCCTCGAGCACGCAGAATACCGTCGATACTCGTGCCGCAGCTGCAGAAGCCGCCGAGAGGAGACTGAAATCGGTAAGCACAAAGTACTTTGGCTTGTCCTTCTGGAGAGGATTCACCAGGTCTGCCCGTCGACGCTAGGCACAAGCACGCGGGACTCATGTGTCGAATCCGAAGCGGGGTCGTCTCGCAGGCCAGCTGGAAGCATTGAAGGCAGCCAAACCTGTGCCTGCATCGAGGCAAGAAGAACAACAACTTGTGGTAAGTTTGAACCTGATTTGATTACTCCCCTGCCTCTTTTCATCAATTTCACCGCAGTGGGACTGAAATTTGAATGCAATCTTTGTCGATGAAACCCCCAGCGGTGAGTTTGGCATGTGGGCCCCATTGAGTATATCAGAACACCATTCAGATATTCATCCCTGGCCACCAGGTTTTCTCGTGCTTCATCAAGAACACGATCGCCGTGGCCACCTTTCAATTTTCTATCGGAACCGGCACCATATCAGCAAGCACGAGTCCATTTCAGTACAAGTAGGATTCATTGATTCGCCCCCTCGGGGTTATCTCAGCTTCTCCTTTTCAGCAGAGCGGACCGCCGGTCACCGGCGAACCCCACGAGGCGCCCCAACACGTTTATTTAATGTTACCTTGGACATCGAATATGTACCATGTTTATTATTGCCGGTCCTGAGTTCCCATGATCGAGATTAGTGGTGGATATCTTGAGGGCGCATTGCAGAGCTGGGCTCTTGCAAGCTCCGTCTGATCGCTGACTTAGGGTGTGATGGAGAGATAATTCCGAGAGGCTCATTCAATCGACGTAGGTCAGATTGGCAAGGCGGCAATATAGCCACGTGGCAGTGCCACTGGACCGTGTCTGTCGTCACACAGTTCAATTTATTAACAGGAAATACGCTCGAACGCTTGATGGATGGCGTCGGATAGTAGCATCCACTCGACGCGCACTCCTGCTCAGCCGGAAATAACCCCTCGATGGAGAAAACTCCTTTGGGAGAAATCACCCTTCCCTGACAATTTCATACCGCCAGATTCATTCTTATCGTCTTTGCGGCGAAACCGTCGGTGATTTTGCTGAGAGTCACATATCCGTCCATTGACCAAAAATTTCTCCAGCTAATTTCACGCCATACACTTATTGGCCGCTAGTTTTCCTTTGTTGTGCAATCACACAACATCTTGGAACGGTCTTCATCTTCCTCGCGATCTTCGTCAGACTGAACGAACGCTCACTTGACGCGCGCGTGTTGCTCTGGGCGTCGGTGTCTTGTTCGGTCCTAGGATATGGTATATGGGAGATACTCCATAGTTCTAATCTGACTAATGTACCTCCGAATCGTCCGTCACCTGGCACCAACTCTAGCCTTTCACTGAAACATCTTTCTCAGGTTCAAAGGCATTCAAGTCGTCACTGCTCGTCTTCCTTGCTCTCATGGGCTTGGCCCCCGTTCTGAGAACTCTTACGGCTGCTACTTCGTCGGACTCCATATGGGCGTTGTCGGCGTGTCTCTTTCTTCTGAACACACTCCTGGCAGATTATAGCTGCACGACGACCGGATCCTTTACCCAAGAAAGGTATGTCGTCAGCTCTTTCCCGAAGCAGTTTTGTCCTCACAGCCAACAGGCTAACGTCCGTCTTATCCATGAATGCGGCGATATCATCGTCCGTCGTTCTTGCCTCACGTTTGCCTGACGACCTGTCAGTATTCTCACTCGTTCTCTTTGCTGTGCAAATATTTGCCCTGTTTCCGTTATTGCGTCATCGATTTTGGGTAAAACGTCTTCTCTTGTCCCTGCGAACGAGCCGGTAACGTTGGTCGGATTCACAGGGTATTTCGACAGCAGTGCAAGCGTTGGTGACGTTATCGATTACTGCACTGTCGCTTATCCTCGTCGCCCCTCTGTCGACTCCTGTAGCCACAATGATGACCAGCATGTACCTCTGTGTGACTTTTGTCGCTCCAGGAGTGCTCGTCTGGGCGCAAAAGTACAAAAAGCACGTTATCTCGCTCATCTTGTCTTCTCTTTATGCACCAAGTACTGACGATGGTCCCTCCGGCTACAGCGAAATCAGAGGGCCGTGGGATGTCGCCACCCCGAGACTAAACTGGATTTAACCATACGTAGGCGTGGTCAACGCACCGATGGGAGTGGGATCGTCACGACTTCCACCAATGGTCTGCTTCTGCATCAGGG
Organism: Leccinum sublutescens; assembly: GCA_038091555.1. Taxonomy (NCBI): domain Eukaryota; kingdom Fungi; phylum Basidiomycota; class Agaricomycetes; order Boletales; family Boletaceae; genus Leccinum; species Leccinum sublutescens. Next base: position 9,563 of record JBBPOR010000585.1, on the reverse strand, counting down.
CCACGCGACAAATTTCCGCTCAGATACCTTGTCCGCGGCCATGGATAGTATGCATCGCTTCCGAGGCTCAAACTAGCCCCGGGCGTATTTCCGACGGATAAAGGGAATAGATAGATATTGTGCATAGCACGGATAAGTACATACATGATGGTGTGTCGTGCGTTGAAGGTATCATATTACATGCAACACTATATGTGACAGATGATTAGAAAATAGACGAACATACTAAGTACTCCAAGTTAGTAAAACAGTAGCTTTCAGTCTGTGTCCCGCCGAAGACTGAGAGAGATGCACAATATAATATGGCTCGCTGTCGTTGATTTTGTGTGTTGGTCCTGCCGTCCCGGTCAATCCATGTCAGGGTCATCATTATGCAAACGTGGTCGCTTGGAACCAGTGGCCACCCCCATACCAATTCCTCTTGCTTCTAGCACCTCCATCGCCACCTTTGCCGCGCCCTCCGAAGACTTCTTTGTGCGTGTCCGCGTTCTACGCAGCGCCCCAAATGCTTGTGCTTTGATCACCGCCAGGGTGCCGGAAATGGGTGGACCACAAGGAGAGGGCGATCGCGACTCCCTCTCAAGACCGCGGCGTGGTCGCACCTTAGGAAGCGGAGGGTAGGAGTTGGACTCTCCCTCGCTGCTTCCTCGTTCATTCTGGGAACCAGTGTCGCTACCAGAAAAGTGGGGTATGGCGGGCAATAATGGGCGTTCGGGACCAGAGTTGGTTCGCCGAGGACCGATCCTGTATCTTACGCCGTCACTGCCAGCGTTGGGTATCGAAATATCGGCCGTTCCACCGTGAAGGGTGACTTCAGGGCCGTGAGCGCTCGAATGCCTGCGATAGTCGAAGTCTGATCTTTCCTGACCGACTGGGGGTTCCGAGGGGAAGGCAAACTGAAACGGTGACGTCAAGGACGTGGTGGATGAAGAAGAAGGTGGTGTCGACGTCGTGGGTGATATCGAGCGACTGCCCGGGAAAATGTAAGGGGTTGTTTCCAAGTGATTCAATGGGGTTTTCTGGTCCTCTGCGAAGGAGCGATTCACATACATATCAGGTGATGTCAACGTGGGCGACCCTAGTAAATGAGGTCAGGGATGATAAGATTGTCCGTGGAATGAAATTTACCGCTGGAGGAGGATGTTTGCGGAATGTTCTGAGCCCACGCTGCATCACGGTTCATGGCCGGAACAGGATAAGGATACTGGCTAAACTTTGAAGCGCGATTAGCTCCTAGCTGCGGGGTAGACCCGGCAGAGGGGAGATGATCGGTATCGACGCCAGCGTATGACATGGATGGAGACTGGGCTGGATAAGCGTGATTCGGAGGTCCGTAAGCGCCATTGCAGAGAGAGGGAGCGTCATCACTCGTCTGGAAGCCCACGGGGTCGTCACTATAGTGACTGCTGTGGGAGTTGGGGAGACGATTAGGGATGATATTAGACGAGGCGTGCGTGGAAAAGGAGGAGGGGAGGGGAGGCAAGTCATCGGACTCGGGCGCCTGTCCCGTCTTGCGTGCTTGCCATAGAGCTCTCCAGAACTTTTCACGTTCGCGCAACTCGTGCTTGAGACGGGCGTTATCTTGCTTGAGCTCGCCGGCTTCCTGTCGAGCCTCGCGACAAGAGTCCTGGAGCTGGAGGACGACGGACTCGAGGGATGTGACTAGGGGGGATGAGATGATGAGCGCGGAGGTGGAGAGGGGGAAACCGACCTGTTTCCTCGAGAGTGGCGATATAGTTAGCGCGCCTTGATTGGGAGACACGATCAGAGGACAGGGAAGGGGAGAGCGGGGACGAGATCACCTCTGGCGGAATGCGGCTTGTGCATCGGCGTTTTTCTTCTTACGGAGGGCGATATCGGACATGTGTGCTAGAGGGTCGTCGATGTCTAGCTTGAAGTCAGACTTGTCGTCAGGGGGGGAATCGAACTTTTTCGGCATACGGGTAAAGGAGAGGGAGGGATTCTGAGCGATGAGCTGAAGCGGCGGAGGAGGTTTAAAATGGCATGGAAAAAAAGAATTCGAATCAAGGGCACGAGGAGAGGGCCGCGGTTTGATCGAGTTAAGCGAGCGTATTTACAATCCAGTCCTCCATCGTGGTTGCCTCTCGGGACCAACGAACAAATAAAATTTATATAAAAAAAAGGAATCGGGATTAATGATCAGTGGAGCCCCCTCTGCGGTGCGTTCTTCTCTCTGCGCGTGTCCGTGATCAGTGTGATGCGGCGGCCAAGTTGTCAATGCATGGATCTGCATTCATTCCCGACAGTCCCCTGCCCACAGCTTCCAGGAACCCTGCCCCGATAGAATCTCGCCCGCTGATTGCGATCACTAAGCCTGTTGTCTCGTCAACCTTCATATCCTGACCCTGTCACAGCGGTTGCTTCACCTGCCACTCGTCTTCTGCTGTTCTAATATTCTGTTCTGTTCTGTTCACACCACAATGTCCGGACGCGCTCGCGCCAACCCCAAAAATGGCACCTCTCCTCCTCGTTTCCCCGTAAATCATCAACAAAATGATTCAATTCTGTAACATGCACAACGAGTCACGATGACTCAGGCCCGAAATCACACACACCTCTTCCGTTATGGTCAAGCCCCGACCACCTCCATAGTATCCCCTTCCTCCTCTCCCTCTCCCTCTCCCTCTACATCCTCCCCTTCCATATCCAACACCTCCATCGTCGTTCCCTCGCCATCCAATACGCAGACAACTCTGCGTCCGACTCTTCCGTTCACCGCCAGTGACACCGATCCGTCCTTGAACCCACTCAGTCGGCGGCTTTTTGTGATCGGAATCGGATTGCACGGAAGCTTGGGTCACATGCCGTCAAGCCCCAACAGAAACATGGCCACAACACGAGACTTACATGCCCCTCCTTCCATCTCTGCAGCACGCTTGCCATCATATCTGCTCGCGCGGGGCCGCTTACGTATCTTGCCGATTGGAGTGTGTGGTAACCTAGTGTGGTGTACTTTACCGTAGCGACGAGTATCGCGCCTGGGACGCATCCTTGGGTCAATACACCCGCTTGGATACAGTCGGAACGTGTTTGCCTTACCCCCGGTATCTTTCGCTCGGTAGACGAGGATCAGAGTTTCCTCGTCAAAAAACTCAATATCCAATATTTCAATCTCGGCTCTGACTTCCCCTCCGAACCCATGCGCGGAGCATCCTAAAAGAGCGACTTGAACCTCATCGTGGACCCCCGCCTCGTATCGACCGTACCGCATTCGGCTCACACACACTTTTTTGTATATATTCAGTTCACAAAGGCTATGAAACTAAGTTACTCACAAAGCGCTTTTCCCTCCCACGTCACATAGATCGCAAGATACTGCAGGTGGTGATCTGGCTATAAAGACCGAACATTCAATATCGCCCCACCGCGAAGCGCATGCTGTTTACCTCGTTTTGATTGCCAACCACTCTCTGACGCAGAAAATGACAAGCACTTTTAATGGGAACCGAGCTTGCGTGTGGCCCAGTGGCTCCACCATCTACCGACACAATAGCGGATCGAGCAGCAGCCTGAGAAGCTTCTGCAAAGACCCGCTGACACCGGGAAGCTACTTCCTGTATCAGCGCTTCCAGATTCTTGTCCAGATGTGAAAAATCTTTTGGCGCAGCTTTCTGAAACAATCAATCGACCTCATGTAAAGTTCATAAATACCCACTTTAAAAGAAAACCTACTGGTTGCCACGATGTTTGTGATGGGTCTTGCAATGCGGCACGGGCCAATTGTAACACCTCGTCAAGTGCCTTACCGGAAGCTCCAAAGTATGACAGATCACCCGGATTGAATTGAGGTATTGACCCCGTAAACCACTCGTCAACCTTGCTCGCTAGGAGCCCGGATATTAAGTAGCCGTTGACTTCGAGGATGTCGTGATCTGGATTAGTGTGTGACTCCGCGCTCGGATTCGCGACAACGGTCTCTGAACAGGTCTTAGACAGGAGGTCGACCGGAAAATGAACAAACGTGTAATACAGACCGTGCCGGATGAAAGACAGGAACTGCTTAAAGGCGCCAAGTTCCCTCCTCGCTTCAACAGCCAGCCACGAGGAGATGAAAATCCCACGTTCAATCATCCTCAGGCAAGATTCCACATAATCCGTACTCAAGCCAAACAATACAAACTGTGACCTTATTTGGAATTGAAATCCACTAGGTCACCATTAATTCGAGGGTACTCACATGTGCGACCACCCGAGAATTTCATCCAGTATGATGTGAAGCCTTTGGAAAGCAGGTATGATGCGCGTAGTCACGTAATCGCGTATCCTTGTTAGTGATTCAGTCACCGAAGAGTCCCATTTCTGAAGAGCCTTCGAACAGTGTGGAATTAGAAACTAATAGTTAACAGAAACCTACCCGTTCGCTATTTTGTTCACTGCTTGTAATGAAATCCATTAGTCCTTCTGACCCAGACCCTGTCACAAGCAAGGCGGTGAGGTCTAGGATGACGTTGGGATTTGGATCTGGGCAGACACGAATGTGATACTGAAGGACACAAAACAGGAACACTCACTTACCTCCGTACTGCTCCCCGAGTCTTCTTTCCAGAGCTTGTACCCACTTAATACCGATATCCCTGGCTCCTGTGAACGATTCCGATCCAAACCAACTTTCTCGAACCTCATTGATGACGCGCATCATGTACCATGTCAATTCGCGGGCCGCAGATGAAAGTCGCGCAAAATCGCGAACTTTCGGTGTTGCAAGAAGTGGGATATCGATCACGAGAGGTTGCATTCCCGTTGATAGGGGGTCAGAATTAAGAGACTGCGAGTGAAGGAAGATCAGTGGTTCATAGGGGTGTTTGAACAAAGTAACGGATGGCAATCCTTCGGGTGGAGACACAGATCCCAGGAAATAGCTTCCATCTAAGAAACAATGAAGAACACCCCGCTCGTCGACCAGTGTGAGTAAGCTGTCTTCGTCTTCCCGTGCCTGTGCGGAAGACTTCGGCTCTTCCGTGCTCTCATTAACACCATGACTTTGGCTGGATGAAGCAATGGAAGCATCCTCTAAGAATGGAACCAAAGCTGGCCACTGTTTCATTACTGTTGGAGTAGACCGCTGCGATGAAATGCGTGTTTGCGTCCCCTGAAAGGCGAATAGATCGGTTGCACTGGACAAAGGTCAACAATACGTCGAAGTCGATAGGATCGACCCACGTCATGTTTTCGCCGTTCTCCTTGAGATGATCGAGCAAGGGGAGCAGTTTAAGGGTAGACAGGGCTGAGCCAGTCTAGACAACAGCTAAGGGCTTTGTCTATTTGTCAAGAGTGACCTACTTTGACTCCATTGCGATTAAATATGTCAGGGATGACGCCATTTGTGGCAGAGTGACGACCCGGGAACCACCAAACCCCAACAATGGGTTGGGGAGCAGTCTGATTAAAACATACGGACAAGCAACGTTCGACGTGTCCATCTTGAACGGAATGAAGAGAAATGTGCGCAGAGTCCCGAACTACTGCTATCGTCTGACCTGAGGATATCATCACCATGAGCCTGAGCGGTCGCGAAAACAAGGATGAAAATGTACCGCTGGGACTCCAAACTAGAGCAGCAACCGTGGCTGGAGCATCATCATCTTCCCCAACATCTACCTCCCACTTCCTTGAACCTTGCAGCTTCCAAAGGCTCAACTTGTCATGCCCGCCAAGTCGCGATATCAACACGATCAAATCTTTGTCCGGACAGCACGCCGAGGAGAGCAGACGGCACGGCGAAGGAAAGCGTAGAGTTGCCAGTGACGCGAACGCATTACTTTCCATTGAGAAACACAGTGAGCAGGATCTAGTAGATTTGACTTGGACTCGGACAAAAAAAAAACTTTTGAGATGTTGGTTCGAAGTTCATTAGAGCCCTTCGCGGTGTAGAATAGAGGCTTCGCGCCACGCGAAATTGTGCTTCCCACAACCACTTCAGGAATGCTACCCGCTTACCTAGCAAAGTTAACGTTCACTATCCTACTTCAGATCTTTAATTCAAGTTTCAGGCCTTCAAGCTTCAGGCCCAACTTGTTTTGATTTCGTCATGATTGTCATGACCGACTATACTGCTTATCGCTTGCCGCCCTTCCGTTTTCCCATCCCGCCAATTGTGTCACCCTTTTTCGCTCTTGCGCCCTCACCGCGTGCCTTCTTTGCAGATAAGTCCTGCTCAAACACGCTCGCTGTGCGTGATCTTGTCTTTGACTTTGAGTTGTGCTTCATTCGTGTGGGTCCTTTCTTCAGAGCCTCCCCGATCTTCCCGCCTTTGGCAGCCTTCTTCGTTGCGCGGATAGCAGCGTTGAGGCTGGCACTATCCCCAATCTCCTTATCAACTTCCATACTCATTTTGCGTCGCTTCGCCCTGCGAGATAACCCTGCGTATTTGTCTCTCTTTGGCTGAGAAGTATCACCATTAGTAGAATACATTAACCTCAGCTTCTGTACTAACTTGGCTGGCGTTTTCTGATGTGGCTTTCTTCGAAGATGCGGAGACCGCGGGACCACCGTGTTCATGGCCTTGTTTACTCAGAGCTACACATGGCAAGAAGTTAGTAGTGCTCCCTCGTTAAAGCAATTGGTCGAACCTGCTGCCTTTAATTTTTCTTTCTCATTTTGGAACCAAGTCCTAGCAGGTCTAGAAAAGATTTCAGATTCGTGTTCAATCAGATTCTGTCCCTTTCTCAGTTCCATCTCTGCCCGTCGTATCTAGATGCTGAAATCAGCAACTGACCACGACATTATGAGAAGTGGACATACCTGCTTTTCTTCCTTCTCTTCCTGGATAATCGAAGCGATTTCTGGTTTCAAGCTTTCGACCTTCTTAGCCCACCGAGTAACCACATCCGCCGGTACAATTCTATGTCTGATGTTATCTTCCCCGTTACTGTGCTTAATAACAGCCTTGAGCATTTTGCGATCACCCTCCCCAACCAACGTTAGGGAACTGCACATTTCAGATACATATCCTTAACGAAAGATATCCGCACGCACCGACCAGACTTCCCTGCTCTAGCTGTACGACCCACACGATGAAGATACTGTGCTAACTGATTGGGCATGTCATAATTGATCACAGTTTCAATGCCCTTGATATCGAGTCCGCGAGCAGCCAGGTCAGTCGCCATGAGGATGCTGACTTGTCCATCACGAAATAGGCGGAGGGATTCAAGGCGCTAACAGCTTGTTTGTTAACGCTCTGGAAAACTTGAAGTGTACAATGACTTACCTGTTCTTGTGAAAGGTCCCCGTGTAATTCTTCAGCCTTCATGCCAAGAAGACCGAAAACAATACGGAGTTGGCGTGCAAGCTTCTTACTGCGTAAGAAAACAAGGACACCTTGTTTGAATGATCTTTTACAAAGGGTCACGAGTAAGGCAGTCCGATCTACCTCCTTCCCGGCGCGAACTCGGACGAACTCCTGGACGAGCTCTTTGGCGGTTCTGTGCTTTGGGTCGACAAACAGACGGACAGGTTTGTTCAGCGACACCTTGACCAACTCGTCGACGGAATCTGTCATGGTAGCGGAGAAAAGCATTGTTTGCCGCGAGACGGGGCAAGCTTTGATAATTTCATCCAGTTCGTCTGCGAAACCTTCCGAAAGCATGCGATCGGCTTCATCCAGCACAAGGACGTCAAGTGCATCAAGTGTGAATAACGGCGAATTGCGATGATGATCGATGAGCCTGCCAGGCGTTGCGATTACGATATCCGGAAAGGTTCGTAATACTGCTTCCTGGGATTTCAACGACAGGCCACCTAATAGTTCCGAATGAGCACAGTCCGAGCACGAAAACGGTATTCACTGACCCACTGCCAAACAACACCTGATGTCGGTATACGCAGCTAGCTTTGAGGCAACTTCGAAGCATTGGACTGCGAGTTCCCTCGTAGGGACAAGAATGAGACACCGCGTCGCAGCTGCATGTTTCCCTTTCTCTCGATATAGAAGACGTTCAAGTAAAGGGATGATGAATGCTGCTGTCTTTCCCGAACCTGTCACGGCATTCCCAACGATGTCTTTGCCCAAAAGAGCAACAGGGATTGTTGCGGCTTGAATCGGGGTAGGGGAAACGAATCCAAGAGTATTGACCGCCCTTTGAATAGGACGTGATAGATTCATTGTCAAAAAGGAGGTGTGGGCGTCCTGGTGAACTTCAGATGAAAAGAAGGCTGCCTTGCGGTCTTTCTCTGCCTGTGTCTCAACTTCTGAGCCGTCCGAGGATTCATTATCTTCTTCGTCGTCGACTTGCTCCTCCGACTCAGAGTCCTCGTCCGATGTTGCCAGTGGGTCCTCGTCTTCGTCATCGTCATCGTGGGACGCGTCCGCTTGGTGGAGAATGCTCGTTTCGCTCGAAATATCGCTATCACTTCCTACGTCGCTTTCTTGCTGAATGTCGTCGCCGTCACTTCGTTTGCGCTTCGCGCTGACTTGCTTCAGCTTCCGCCTTTCGATGATCTCGTCTATGGACACCGGATCCTACGGTAGGTCAACAACACAAACGTAAGAATGACAAAATAATAGATACTCACAGGATTGGATATTTTTCTGACAACGTCCTGCAATCGATCAGACTGAACCAGTTCTATGTACGGGTCCTCCGACAAGTCAAATTGAAAATCTGGATCTATGCGACTTTCATCTTCTTCTTGCTTGGACTTTCCGTTATGCTTTTGAACGCGTTTTTCGTCATCAGAGTCTATAGTCATAACGAAATCCATCATGGTGTTGCAAGTTACGACGCGGGTACATAGAGTAACCAATAATTTTGCTTGTCCATGCCATGAAGTCTAAATACCAAACAAAGACAAACATGAGTGATGTCCCGGATCACTGGCACGTCGTTACCGTGACCATTGATCTCAAGATGAGCAGACCATCGACGGACCCATCAACTTTTCTGATTCCGAGCTTATCTTTTTCTACAGTCATGTTCCCCTTCCCCTGAGGCAAGACAGAACAGATCGTCATCCGCCGAGGTCCTTTCATTGAAAAGCACCAAGGAACGAGGACACTAGCCAACATGTCATGTCCAGTCAGCGTACGGACTGAGTTCAGAACCAAGTACTGCTGCGTCTGCTTGCTCCGTAAGCTACATTTTCCGCAGAGCTCTGGAACAGTCACTATTCACACTACTACGACACGAACTATTCAGTATTCGCAGTCTCGCACAGGATTGCTCGCCCTCGGAAAACCCAGTGAGCAACCAATCAATGTCCGGGACGCCGTAGCGCTGTAGAATTTGGTTTCCGATTGGAGAACCCAACCCATTGATCAAGTACCGCCACTAGAAACCTGAGGCCCGAAGCCTGATGAGTGAAATCGTACCATGGATGGATTGGTGCAAATCGGATTTCTCAGTGAGCTCATTGCTTCCCTTGAGAATGCTTAGTCTTCGGCGCATGTTTGTTTTTCTCCGACGGTGAGTGTGCATGGTGAGTGTTCCGTTCCGGGCGCGCACGTCATGATATGCACGTCCATGAAGCTTATATGATAGTGTTCAACGTCCCAGGCGAACAAACAAGCTTCTTGTTATCGTCCGAGACATGCAGTGGAGAAG